>JAREIK010003499.1:47500-135000 GCA_029783825.1 Sapria himalayana | reverse complement strand
ATATCATGCTATCTAGCAATCTATTTATAAATATGTTTATCAATCTGACTATCAATCAATCTATATCTCTCTCTATCAATTTTGTCTATATATTAGTCCATCTTTCTAGTTATCTATCTGTCTATTAATATATCTGTCAATTAATCTATCTATCTATAAGTCTATCAATCTGTCTATATATATATATATATATATATCTATTTATCTATCTATATATCTATTTATTTATATGCCTATCTATCTTTCTATCAACCAGTCTATCTGTCACTCTATCAATCTCTCAATCAATTAGTACATCAATCTGTCTATCAATCTATTGATAAATTTGTATATCAATCTTTATATATATTTGTCTATCAATCTGACTATTAACCTATTATTCAATATGTCTATCAATCCATTTATCAAACTTTCTATATACATATCTATCTATGTTGATATCTTTTTGTCTATATATCTATCTATCAATATATTAATATATATATATATATATATATGTATAACTTTCTATATATTTTCTATATTTTTTGTCAATATATCAATCAATCAATCTTTCTTTCTATCTATCTATCCATCAATCTATTTGTCTTTCTATCTATCTATCTATTTATCTATCATCTATCTCTATATCTATATATCTATATATCTATATATCTATCTATATAGAAATCTATCTATCTATCTATCAATGTGTGTATCTATTTTCTTATATATTTCTCTATTTATTTCTATTAATCTATATATCTATCTATATATCTATCTATCAAACTATCTATTTATCTCTCTATCAATTTGTGTATCAATTTGTACATTAATCTATCAATAAATTTGTCTATCAATCTTTCTTTTATTTATATGTCTATCTATATGTCTACCTATCTTTCTATATATGTAGCTATCTATATATCTATTTTCTATCTATCTATCAATTTATCTGTCTATATATATATCTATCTATCTCTTTATCTATCTACCTATATATCTATTTATTTTTCTATCTATTTATTTATATATTTGTCTATCTATCTATCTATGAATCTTTCAATCTATCTGTCTATCTATATGTTAATCAATTTGAATATCAACTTCTCTATCAATATGTCAATCAAGCTATCTATCAATTGTGTATCAATATGTCTATCAATATAACTATAAATCTATCTATCAATCTATCTATATATCTTTCTATATATGTATATATATATATATATATATATATATATATATATATGTCTGTCTATCAATTAGTCTATCTATCTAGATATCTATCTGTATGTCTGTCTATCTATCTATCTATCTATCTAACTATCTATCTGTCTATCTATCTAACTATCTAACTAACTGTCTGTCTATTTATGTCTATGTATCTATCAATCAATCTTTCTTTCTATCTTTCTGTCTTTCAGTATAGTTGTTTATCAGTCTATTGGTCTAGCTACCTATCTGTCTGCCTAACTATCTATTTTCCAAACTATCTATCTGCCTGATTATCTCTCTATTTGAATATCTATCTATCTGTCTATTTGTTTGTCTACATGTCTACCTATCTACCAATTTATCTATGTATATACATATTTTTATATATATCTATCTATCGATCGATCTATCTATATGTCTATCTATTATTCTAACTATTAGTATATCAATCAATCTATATGTTTATCTATATATCTGTTTATCTATTTATCTATATATCAATCTATATATCTATATGTCTATCTATCTATATATAAATATATATCTTTGTATCTTTCTATCTATCTATCTAATAATCTATCTATCTATATATCTACCTATTTAACTATATATATATATATATATAATGTCTATCTTTCTATTGAACTATCTAACTATTTGGGTAACTATCTATGTATCTATCTGTTTAGCTTTTAATATATATATATATATATATATATATATATATATCATTATTTCTATCTATATTTCTGTCTATCTAGCTAATTAGCTATTTGACTATTTATCTATCTATTATTCTGTTTATCAATTTGTCTATATATCTTTCTATCTATATGCTTATGGATCTATGTATCTTTCTGTCTATATATATATCTATCTAATTGTATATCTATCTGTTTAACTATCAGTCTATTTATCTATATTTAAATCTATATATCTATTTGTCTATTAATTTATCACTCTATCTATCTATATGACCAGTCTATTTATCAATCTATATATCTATTTATCTATCTATCTGTCTATCAATATCCATATGAATCTATACATCTGTCTATCAATATCCATATGAATCTATCCAACTATCTATTTATCTATCTGTCTATCTCTTTATCTATTAATCTATCTATAAACCTATCTATTAATTTGAATATAAATTTATATATCAATCAATTTATAAATTTATCTATATTTTGTTTCTATCTATGTTTCTATCTATCTATGTATCTATCTATCTATCTATTTTTTCTGTCTAACTATCTATATAAATATCTATCTATCTTTTTGTTTATCTATCTATTTGTATATCTATCTATCTAGCTATCTATTTTTTGTTTATATATCTGCCAATCTATATGCCAATCAATATGACAATCTTTCTATCTATCTATTTATCAATTTATAAATTGATTTATCTATATATTTGTCTATCAAACTATCATTTATATCTTTATCTATCTGTCTATCTCTTTGTCTAATAATCTATTTATTAATATGTCTATCAATTTGTGTATCAATCTGTATATCAATCTATCAATCAATTTGTTTATCATTCAATCAATCTATCAATCAATCTATCAATCATTCTTTTATTTATATGTCTATCTATATGTCTAAGTATCTTTCTATCTATATAGCTATTTGTCTATCTACTTTTTATCTATATATCAATTTATCTATCTATATATCTCTCTATCTATCTATCTATCTGCCTATTTACCAATATATCTTTTTATCTGTATATCTTTTTATTTATATATCTACCTATCTTTTTTATCTATGATTCTTTCTATCTATCAGGCTATCAATCTATCAATCAATTTGTATATCAACTTCTCTATCAATATGTCAATCAAGCTATCTATCAATTTGTCTAACTATATTTCTATCAATCAAAATATAAATCAATCTATCAATCAATCTATATATATATATATCTATCTATCTATGTATCTATTTGTTTATCTACCTATCTATCTATCAATCAATATATTTATCTGTCTGGCTATCTATATATCTTTTGTCTATCTATCTATTAATCTATCAATCTATCTGTCTATCTATGTGTCTATGTATGTGGCTATATATCTATCTATCTATCTTTCTGTCTATCAGTCTAGTGTCGATATATCATATGTTCTAGCTATCTATATGTCGGCCTAACTCTCAATCTGCCTGACTATAGATCTACCTGATTGTCTCTCTGTTTGAATATCTATCAATCTATCTGTTTGTTTCTCTTTATGTCTATCTATATACCTATTTATCTATATATCTATCTATCTATTGATCTATATATCTATCATTATGTCTATTTATCTTTCTAACTATTACAATATCAATCTATATGTTTATCTATCTATCTGTCTATCTATTTATCTATATATCTATCTATATAACAATATATATATATATCTTTCTATTTATTTATCTTTCTATCTGTATATCTAACAATATATTGATCTATCTACCTATCTATGTGTCTATATATATGTCTATCTTTCTATATATCTATCTAACTATTTGTGAAACTATCTATGCATCTATTTGTCTATCTATCTTTCAATATATATATATATATATATGTGTGTGTGTGTGTGTGTGTGTGTGTGTGTGTGTGTGTCTTTCTTTCTATTTATCTATCTATCTATCTATTTGACTATTTATCTATCTTTTAATCTATTTATCGATTTTTCTTTATAATTTTCTATCTATATGCTTATCTATCTATCTATCTATCTTTTTGTTTATATATGTGTCTATCTATCTGTAGTTCAATATGTTTTAACTATCTGTCTATTTATCTGTATATCTATCTATATAACTATTTGTCTTTCAATTGTTCAATCTATCTATCTATCAATTAGTCTATTTATCTATCTATATATCTGTTTATCTATCTATCTGTCTATCTATATCTGTATCAATCCGTCCAATTATCTATTTATCTATCTACTATATCATTATCTATTAATCTGTCTATCAACTTATCTATCAATTTGTATATAAATTTATCTATCAATCTATCTATATTTGTTTCTATCTATGTTTCTATCTATGTATCTATCTATCTGGTTATCTATCTATCTGGTTATCAATCTATCTATTTGTCTAACTATATATATATTTGTCTAAATATATATTTTCTTTCTTTCTTTCTATCTTTTTGTCTATCTATCTACCAATCTAAATGACAATCTATCTACCTATCTATTTATCTATCTGTAAATCTATTCGTCTATATATCGATCTATCAAACTATCATTTATATCTCTATCTATTAGTTTATCTATTTGTCTAATAATCTATCTATATTTCTGGTATATCTATCTAGTTATCTCTCTATTTATCTATAATCTATCTATCTATCTATCGATTTATCTATCAATCTACCTATCTATCTATTGGTTTATATATCTATATTCTATCTCTCTATCTATCTGTATATCTATCTGTCTATCATTTGTTGATCTATCAATCTATCTATTTGTCTATCTATATGTTTATCTATCTATCTAGCTATTAATCTATCTATCAATCCTTTTATAAATTTGTCTATCAATCAATCAATCTATCTATCAATCTATTTGTCTATCTATCTGTCCATCGATCTATCTACCTAAATGTCTATCTATTTGTCTATATATCTTTCTATCTATCTATCTATCTATTTGTGAATCTATCTTTTTATCAATCTTTTTATCTATTTATTGATCTATCTGTCTATTTATCAATCTTTTTATAAATCTATCTATCTGTCTATCAATCTAGTTATCAATAAATCAAACTAACTATCTATAAATCTATTTATCAATCTTTCTATCAAAAGTCTATCTTTCAGTCTATCTATTTGTCCATCCATCTATCTAACTATCTAATATTCTATATATCTGTCTAACTATTTGCTTGTCTGTTTATCATTTTGGCTATTTATCTATATGTCGGACTGTTTGTCTACTTGACTACCTCTTTGTCTATCTATTTGTCTACTATCGATCTATCTCTATATCTGCCTATCTATTTGTTAACTATCTCTCTATCTATCTATGTATTTATATATCTATCTAACTATCTTCTATCTATCTATATGTATCTCTAATTATCTATTTATTTGTCTATCTACTTATGTATCTATCTATCAATCTATCTGTCTATCTATCTATCGATCTATCCTATCTATTTGTCTATCAATCTATCCTATCTATTTGTCTATATATCTGTCTATATCTGTCAATCTATTTGTCTATCTATCTATCTTTCTATCTATCTATGTATCTGTCGATCTATCTGTCTATCTAATTTTTTATCTATATATTTAATTTTTTGTTTATCTATTTGTCTATATATCTATCTCTCTCTCTCTCTCTCTCTCTTTCTTTCTATCTGCCTATCTATCTATTTATCAATCTGTCTATCTACATATTTATCTATCTATTTATCTATATATCTATCTATATAATAATCTATCGGTCTATCTATTTGTCTATCTAACTAATTATCTATCTGTTATATATCTATTTATCTATATGTATATCAATCTATTAATCTATCTATTTGTCTATTAATCTATTTTTATATGTGTCTTTCAATCTGTCTATAAATATATCTATCTATCTTCCTATCAATCTATCTATCAATCTATCTATCAATCTATCTATCAATCTATCTATCAATCTATATATGTATCTATCTATCATTCTATTTATCTATCTATCTATAAATATATTTATCAATGTATCTATCAAACTATGTATTAATTTGCCTATTTTTCTTTTTGTCTAAGTGTTTTTCTATCTATCTTTTGGTTTGTCTATCTATCTATTAGACTATTTATCAGTCTATCTATATTTCTATCATTCTCTATATCAATCTATTAATATAATTTGTATAACTATATATCATTTTATTTTTTAGTATATTTATTTAGCTATCTATCTATGTATCTTTTGTTCTATCTATCTGTCTATTTATCTCATTGCCTATATATCTTTCTACTTATCTATTTCACTATCTATCTGTCTATCTTTCTATCTATCTATCATTCTATTTTTCTATCTATTTTTCTTTTTACCTTTCTATCTATCTTTCTATCTATTTGACTAATAATCTATCTATCAATTTGTCTATCAATTTGTCTATCTATCTATCTATCTATATATCTATATGTCTATCTATTGGTGTATATATCTATCTATCAATATGTTAATCTATCTATCTATCTATCTATTTATATATAATATCTTTCTATTTATCTATCTTTCTATCTTTATATCTATCTATCTAACTGTATTTATATATCTATCTATCCAACTATCTATCAATTTTTCTATCAATCTATCCTTATGTCTATCTATCTATCTATCAATTTATCTATTAATCTCTCTATCAATATATCTTTCAATCTATCATTCAATTTGTCTAACAATCTATCTATCAAAATATCTATCATTCTATCTATCTATCTATCTATCTATATGTCTGTCAAGCTTTGCATTTATCTTTTTGTCTATATATCTATATCTATGTCATTCAATCTTTCTTTCTTTCTATTTTTCTATCTATCTATATGTGTATCTATCTGCCTATATATCTATCTATATGTTCATCTAATTTATCTATCTATCTGTCAATCAATCAATCTATCTATCTATCTATGAATCATTCTATCAATTTAAATATCAAACTATCTATCTATTTGTCTATCTACATGTCTATTTGTCTATCTGTCTATCTATTTATTTGTTTATCTATCCATCTATTAAATTGTTTGTCTATTTGTTTTTCTATCTTATATTTATCTATCTGCATATCTACCTAAATATCTTTCTCTCTATCAATCTAAATGTCTATCTATCTGTGTATCTAACTGTCTATCTATTTGTCTAACTATTTGTCTATCTTGCTATCTATCTATCTATCATTTTGTCTATCAATATATCTATCTATGTGTATATTAATCTATTTATCAATATGCCTATCTATTTCTCTATATACTATATTTTAATCTTCATACCTATCTATTTATCTATTTATCTGTCTGTCTGTCTATATGTTTGTTTGTGTCTATCTATATGTCTATATATTTGTCTATTTATCTATCTTTTCTATCTATCTATCTATATGTCAATCTATCTTTCTAATAATCTAAATATTTATATAACTATTAATCTATCTATCTGTTTGTCTATCTACCTATATATCTATAAGTCTATTTATTTGTCTATCTATCTGTCTATATATCTATCTATATATCTAACTATCTATTTGTCTATCAATTTATCTATTAATCTTTCTATGAATATATTTATCAATATGTTTATAAATTTGTTTATCAAATTGTTTATAATCTATTTATCAATTTGTCTCTCAATCTATATATTCTATCTATCTATCAATCTGTCTATCAATTTTTTTATCAATCTATCTCTCTATCAATTAATCAATCTATTTTTCTATTTATCAATCTATCTTTCTATATATCTTTCTATTTATTTATTTATTTATCTATCTATCCATCTATAAGTATATCTATGTGTCTAAATATCTATCTATATATCTAGTATTCTATTTATTTGTCTATTTTTTTATCAATCAATCAATCATCTATCTATTAGTCTAAGAATCTATCTATCCATTTTCTCTCTATTTATCTATCTATCTATCCATCTATTTATCAAACTATCTATCTATATTTCTATCTATTTGTTTGTTTGTCAACTTGTCTACCTGTCTATCTGCATATATGCATGTCTGTCTATCTATCTATCTATTTGGTTGGTTTCTATTTGAATGAATGTCTGCTAGCCTGTCTATTTGTCTACTTAACCTTTTGTCTGTTTATTTAACTATTTGTCTTTCTGTCTATATATTTATTTATCTATTATCTATTTATCAGTGTATTTTTCTGTGAATCTATATGTCTATCTCTAAGCCTATCTATCTATCTATCTATTTGGCTATATATTTGTCTATATATCTATCTGTCTATATATAATATGTCTATCTATATGAATATCTATTTGTCTATCAATCAGTCTGTGTATCTATCTATCTATCTTTCTTTCTTTCTTTCTTTCTTCCTATTAGTCTATCAACCTGTCTATCTATCTATCTATATCTCTGTCTATCTATCTGTCTATCTATCTATCAGTCTATCTATTTGTTTATTTATCTGTCTATCTATCTATCTGTCTATCTATCTGTCATTTTATTTGTCTATCTATCTATTTATCTAGCTATCTCTCAATCTATCTATCTTTCTTTCTATCTCTCTACCTATCTATTTTTAGTTCTATCTATCTATCTTTATATCTATCGATCTATCTTTATATCTATGTAACTATCTATCTATCTATCTAATTAACTAACTATCTGTCTGTCTATCTATCTTTCAGTCTCTCTATCTATCTATCGGGCTAGTTATCTATCTAATATTCTATATATCTATCTATCTATTTGTTTATCTATTTGTATATCTATCTATATATGTATTGGTATTTCTATCTAAATGTCTATCTGTCCATCTATCCATCTATCTATCTGTCTATCAATTTGTCAATCAATCTTTTATTCAATTTGTCAATCAATCAATCAATCAATCTGTTTATCAACATGTTTATCAATCTTTATATCAATTTGTCTATCAATCAATCAATCTGCATATCTATAAATCTACCAATCAATCTATCTTTCTATCTATCTGTCTTCCTATCTATCTATTTATCTATCTATCTATAAGTCTTTCTATCACTTTATATATCTATCTAATAATCTATTATCTATAAATCTATTTATCTATTTATCTGCATATCTATCAATGATATATATCTTTATCTAGTTATCTATCATTCTATCTATCTCTCTATCAATCAATAATCTATCAATTTAAATATCAATCTATCAATTAATCTATCTTTCAATCATTCTATCAATCTCTATATTAATCTTTTTATACACATATCTATCTATCTTTCTATGTATGTATCTATCTATCTGACTATCTTTCTGTTTATCTATATGTCTATCGATCTGTCTATCTATCTATTTATTTGACTATTTTTCTGTCTAGCTTTCTGTTTATCTATCTCTCAATCAAACTATATATCTCTATGACTATATATCTATTTATCCTTCTATCTTTCTATCTGTCTATCTATCTGCCTATATATCAATCTAATCTATATAATCTATATATCTATCTTTCAATCTATCTATTTATGTTTCTGTCTATCAATTTATCTATCAATTTATATTTCAAATTATCTATCTATTTGTATTTCTGCTTGTCCGTCTGTCTATCTTTCTATCTATTTTTTTGTTTCTCGGTCTATCTATCTATTTATCTGTCTGTCTATTTGTATATTTATCTGTCTATATTTCAATCAATCAATCAATCTATCTATCTATCTATCTATTTGTCTATCTATTTGTCTATCTATTTATCTGTCTGTCTGTCTATCTTTCTATCTATTTATCTGTCTATCTATTTATTTATTTATCTATCTATCTATTTGTCTATCTATTAATGAATCAATCTAACTATCTATATTTTAGTCTATCTATCAGTCTATCTATCTATATATCTATCTATCTTTTTATTAATCTATATATTTATCGATCTATCTATCTAACTATTTTTCTATCTATCTATATTTCTATATGTCTATCTATAGGTTTATCAATTTGTCTATCAATCTTTCTAACAATTAGACTATCAATCTTTCTAACAATTAGTTTATCAATCTTTTTATCTATCTATTTATCAATTTCTTTATAAATCTAGCTATCAGTCTTTCTATCAATATGTCTATCAATCTATTTATCAATCTATCTTTCAATATTTCTATTACTCTATCTATTTATCTATCTATTAATCAATCTATTTGTATATCTATCTATCTATCTGTCTATCTATCTTTTTATTTATCTATCTATCTATTAGTCTATCTATGTGTTTATCTATCCTTATATCTATTTTCCTAACTATTTATGTTTCTATCTATCTATCTATCAATTTATCTATCTGTCTATGTATCTATCTATCAATTTGGCTATCTATTTTATCTATCTATCAATATATCTATCAATCTATCTATTAAACTATATATCTATCTGTCTTTCTACTTATCTATATATCATTTTGTCTTTCTATCTATATATGTGTCTATCTATCTACCAATCTATCTATGAATATATCATTTTATCTGTCTATCTATCTTTTCTATCTATCTCCACTACAAAAAAATGTCGATTTAGCTAGGGAAATTTAGCTATGGATAAAATTTCTAGCTAATTAGTGCAATATTAGCTTTGAAATAACAACAGATATTTGATTTTACATTAAATTAAAATTTTGTGATAGATTAGTGATGGAAATGTTTGTTTGAAAATATTACATTGCTAATATTTTGTAAATTACGCGCCAAGAATTACGGGGAATTTAGCAATGGATTTCATTATGGAATTTTCCTAGCTAATTATATTGAGACAAAATCCATCACTAAATAATTGTCTTAAATTTTTTTTTACTATTTTATATTTTATTGCAAGCGATTATCTCTTAAATTTTATTTTTCACAAAATATATCCATTTAGCTAGCAATTTATCCCAAGCTATTTGGGCTGGACATAATTTTCATCACTAATTTTTAATGATTTAATTTCTTTCATATATTATGTATTTTAATATTTTATTTAATTTTGTATATTAAAGGTACTTATTCCATGGTCTATAGATGAGCAATCATTGAATGACACATTCTTCTCCTATAATTATAAAATAAGTTATTATAAAAAATAATTTAAAAAATATATAAATACAAAAAAATTTAATATTAAGAAAGACTACAATAACTATTAATAAAGTCTACAATAACTATTAATATAGACTACAATAACATTATATAATTAATTTTATAATGATTAAAATTTTTTAAGATATTTATAAAAAATGAACATACATTAAAATTTCTACTAATAAAAAAATTAAATAATTCATTATATGATAAAATATAATATATTTACAAAAATATCATATTTAATGAAAAATATAGTAAATATTAATATTATTTTAAGTATAAAAAATAGTTTTATGCCTACAGAAAATTTTATAAAAAATAATTACTAAAAAATTTTAAAGTTTAGAATTATAAAATAATTTCTAATTTTTCATAATCTTTAAATGAAAATAAATTAATATTTAAAGTTAAATACAGAGATGTTTGCCCCTATTGAATTTTTAAGAACTAAATAATTGAGTTAAATTTATACTATTAGCTTTTAATATTCATCTTTATTAAATTTAATAAATATAAATTTTTCTTAAAAATCATATCACTTTAAGTAATTTTTAGAATTTTATAAATTATAAATTATATCAAATAATATGAAATTCTAAGCCTTTAAAATTATTTCATATCATCTTCATAAAAATTAATATGAATTCTAAAAAATTTATAAACTTAAAATATATATATTTATATATTTTTTTAACAAAAAGAGTATTTATAAATTTTTAGAAAAGTGTTTTGATGGGAAATAATCTTTTCATGTATGCCTTGCCATATTAAGTTTACAAATCATGTAGTCTTTTTATTTTTTTTTCTATTTGGATAACTAGGCATCTATTTTTTTGAAATTATTTATATATTTATTATTTAATTAATTTGATAATTAAAAATTGAAAGGTATTTGTTTTTCATATGTGTCTTGCTACACACACATTAACTTGTTGAAAATAATTTATTAAGAAAATAAAAAGTTGAGTCTTAATGTTTTATATATATTTATTGTATATTAAATATTTTGATAATTTAAAATTAAAACATTAATGGAATTTTAAAACATAATAAAACTTAATAAACTTAATAGTTAGAGAAACTATAAATCTCTAACTTTCTCCATTGGCATCTCTCTCTCTCTCTGACTCCAACATATTCAAAATGAAACATAAGTCACAAATGTCCCCACAAACATATTACTAGGGTTTGGGAAACATGGACGCTACACGGCATTGACGAATCGTCATAGTCATGGCGTACCCATGAAGAAAATCTGATCTTTAAGGACTGGAAGAAATTTTCATCATTCTAGTTTTACTGAACTCCGGGGATGACAAATAAATCAATGCTATCGCACTAGCTTTCCAGCAAGTCACCTTCTTCCTGAGTAATCCCAAGGGTGTCAATAATGCTAGGCTAGCACTATCAATAATCCTGCAAATTGCTCGGCACATCTGGGTCCTAAATAGGTTTCTCTGTTGAGGAAAAAATGAATGATCTCTCATGTGCAATCTTTATGCTCAAGCAAGGAGTCCCAGTAATTCAACGATTTGAATTCTAATTTCATTTGAACAACTAGCGTGGACCTCAATCCTTCATTGAGTGTTCTCACTGTGGCCGTTGAGTGATAGCCCGCTACAACGAGAAATGACCAAAGAACTTGAACCAGTTAGCCATTTGAAAATTATCAAAGATTGGAAGAGGGTTTGTAGTAATCAAAAATGCTTCATCTGTTATATCTGCTACTAAACTAATTGTTTATGTACATTCTCTATACCAATGTCACACTTTAGCCTTGTTTCTTTTTTGTAATTGTTGATTATCATCATGATAATGGTTAAAAATAAGATCACTTATAATTTGTTCAAAATAAAGACTAATATGCACGTGTATTCAAAATAAAAAGTGAAATGCATAAAATGGTTTAATCATGTATACAATATAGTTCTAATTGCTCTAATTTGTAAAGGTGAAGATGAAATAAAATAATTGTAAAGATTAAAAAATGATATTTGTTAGGATTATAAATAATGTTCTTTAGTACATTTTAACATAATATTGTGTTCATGATAAAATTTGTTCAAAAATGAGACCAAATCAAATCATTCGAATCCTTACCCTTTTGATCAAATTGATATATATAAATTTGTTAATCATTAATATGGGACTACCCAATTCAATTCAAACCTTAATATATTTATGGGGCATTTGGAATGCATATACTACAATTGTAATAAAATTGTCATGCACTATATAGACATGTGCCTTTAAATAATGTAATAAAATTATCATGCGCCTTGCCCTATATGCATCTTTCTGAAGAATGAAGTGAGCAAAGGTAGATGTATGGCTCTTCCTTTAATCCATATCATCCGTGGGAATTCGTAGAGTAACTTGCCTTCTTTTTTTTTGGTTACGATCAAATACATATATTTGTTCAGTTTTAAACTTCATATAGTCTTGCTCAGTTTTTTAAGGATGAACACTATATAAAATGGATTGATCCATGTCTAATACTAACTAATCCACATTGCAGATCAATTCTATTAGATAAAATATACCTAGATAGCATTCTTTAAAGAAGGATTGTATATCTTTAGCTAATTCGCTACATTCTTGTTGTCTTAACAATGGTTTATAATTTTGATAAATATCATTTGATATACTTAATAAAGTTTTACCATATAGCATAGGCATGAACATTACTTTGATTAATTTATGTGTGAGACTTGGAATTTCTATGTTAAGTAGATTTTCCGACAATTTCTTGTTCCAGTATCTCAGAAGTTCATCTAAAATATTACTGTATATATCTTTAATTAAAATAGTATTATCTTCAATCAAAGGTATACGATTAGTAAATGAACCTAATTTTGTATCTAACATAAAATAACTTATAATTTGATAAGCACTTGCTGAAGTATCTTGAATGATAGAAATTTCCATTAGATTAGTACTATTTTTAAGACATAGACACTTGCTTATGAACTGATAGGGATTAGCAACATCATTATCTTTTACAATTTGGAGGAGATCCTCATCTGATAAATTATCATCCATATTATTTTTATACCATAAGAAAGTACTCTCATAAGTTATGAACTTCTTACAATGAAAAGCAGCAACACTGCTTATTGTTCTATATACATTTACTTCAGCGGTCAATTAACAATCAACTACATTCTCACTAGAGAAAAGAATTAGACTTCTAGCTAAATCACGCTCATGAAAATGGAATTCCCCAGCATGGTAAATTATTGCACGAAAGTCAACGAAGGCCGGTAGATAGAATTTATAATTGTAGGATGATGCTAGTTTTATTGTGAAAGTTTCATATCGAGCACATTGGATACGCTCCATGAGAATCTTAACCAAATCATCATAATTATTTAGAAATGGGTACTTTTTCTTAAACTGTTTATAAGTATACCTTACTATTTCTATGGACCTACTAACATTCACTTTGAGTGACTTTCAGGCATAAGTAAACCATGTTTAACTAAGAGTTGATGTTTCTTTTTAATGAAGCTCAATACATCCTTATTAATATTAAAAGCCTATTCATGTAATTTATTCAAGGCTAAGCACAATTATGTATATCCAGTATTTAGATGAATATTAAAATGGGTCAAGTTATGGGATGTAATTATGCGAAAGTGCTGATAAATATCACCTATTGGGTCAGATTAGTACCCACCACGCAAATTTGATATATAAAAAGGTGGTATTAAATCCTCACTTATGGGTCTCCAAGCCTTAGGCTTACATACCATTGGTAGATTGAGTTTGATCGGAATCATGTCAATCTCCAAATTGCAAATTGCATATAAATTGCCTAGGATATAGATTCTTTTACCATCCTTATTCTTTACATAATATTCATGAAAGTTGAATTGACTTGTAACCTCAATCATATGTCACTCCAATAAGAATTCAACCAAAAACACACCTATCACATATTTCTTATATTATTTCTTTTTAGGTTTTCAGTTAGACAGCTTAACCTATTGTGCCTTCTCATTACAACTAGAAGCCTTGTCGGACACTATTTTCTTATCTCGCATTTTTATGCCTTTCAAGACATGAGCTTGGAATCTTGCACACATTTCCAGATATTCAATCAGAGTTGATATGGGAACTACGGGGTAATCATTAATACAGTTGAAGAGAGAACTTAGTACATAAATAATAATGATCTCCAAAGTGTAATGATCTAAATATTGAATAGGTGATACTAAGGCAACGTGATCAAGGTAGATCTTGAGATAATCCTTAGTAGTTGTCTTCTCTTTAGAGATCATCATCTTAAATATTTCATTCGTATGCTCATACAAATTGGGTTTCTCCTCATCATACATTGAAGTATAGCCCTCAATTAACTTTTGCAAATAGAATAATTCACTCTCTATTAGATGAGACCTAGAATTATTTCTCAATATATCCAGTACATCATTCTGATAACTCATTACATTTGAATGAGTACTTTGATATCTTTCAAGATTCTTCTCAATATCATAATATACTTGATCCTAGAAATCCTTCGTTAAATCATGAAATCTACTATAGATTACCAAATTAAATGAACATCTACGTACATGCACACTTCTGTTAGACCCAAAGATTTTCATACTAGGATATAAGAATTATAAAACCAAAAAAACAAGTAATAAAAACCTCTAGCCTTGAACAGGGTCTATGAGGCACCTTTTTAGGTAGGAACTTCCTTTTATTGAAACCAAATATGAGGCAAGCTATTAAAAATAAGAGACACTCGACACTCCTCTAGCCTTTACCAGGATCTCAATACAAAATCCACCTTCTCTATGAGGGATGAATTGTGTATTCTACATTAACACTCATGCAGAGAAAGATAGGCACCTATTTCATAGAGAGCCAAAAACATGATTTTATCTCTAAAGATCAGCCAGACTAGGTACAAAAATTTCTTTCCACACGGGAGGGTCAAAGTCGAGCATTGAGCATGCTCAATATTTGGTATAATTTTAAAATTTAAAACATTTATATATTTAGTGGTTGTCCTAATAGTCCAAATAAATCAAATTTGTGCATGGTTTTATTAATTTTGTTAAAAGTTTTTAACATTTGTTACGTTTAGACTTAATAAATATATACTCTAGGGTGGAGAATTGAGTCGAGATCCCAATTTTTATGAGATTTTTAGGAAGATACATGTAAAAAAAGTAGATTGTCAGTATGTTGACAACAAGTCTCAGATGATTGCTGTAAGAATATCTTATATTAATACAATTTTATAATACTATAGTAAACTTTGAAAGTTGTTTGGAATGCAAAATATTAAATTTATTTTATGTATATCTAGAATATTATTTTTCTCTATTTTATCACCGCAACTCATGGAAGAAAATGTGACAGTTGCTTCTCAACAATTTAAGGGTTTTATGGATTTTCAACCAATTGACTATGATCCTATCTATTTGGAGACCATAAAAGGTCATAAGAAGTAGCGAGTGTATGGCATCATCTCAAAGGAAGTGACATTTTTTTGTAGCAGTTGTGATTCTAATTCATATATCATGACAATGGTAGGTGAGGTGGTAGAATAATAAGTAATGGAAACAAATGAATGTTTTGAAGTTATGGAAACCTAAATGAAAGAGAAGGATGAGCAGATATCTCATTTGAAAGAAGAAATGTAGAAAATGAAGGAAGATAAGGATGAGTAGATTAATCATTTGAAGAAAGAAATGCAAGAAATTAAAGAAATAAATGATGAGATTAAAAAATGAATGATGAGATAAAAGATATTAAGAATTTAATGCAATAGTAGATGTCCTATATGGAGTCACAGTTAGAGGCATTGACGTGATAGATAGCATTTTGAGATCCATCTACAAAACCAAGTAGAAGAGGCTAGCACAAATATAGTAATTAATAATGAGAATGATTTTGTATCAAAATTATTTCTGAACTATTTTTGATTTTTATCTATATATAGCTAAACAAGATTAGATTTTTTTGGAGGTATCATTTTTTTTATTTTGGTTTTGTTCTTTGCTTTGCCGATTAACCTAATCATGAATTTTTACAGGAAATCTAATGTGAGATGCACGAAAAAATTCTGATTCAAAGCCTTCAGACATTGTCACGGTCCTTCCTATGGATGGATCCCATCTTTACCGATCTCAGATGGATCAAAAGGATGCCTAGCTTATATTATCTTTATTATTTCTGAAACATTTTATTTTTGCACACTCTCTCTCTAAACATCATTTCTGGCCATCTTTTAGATATCTATTGAAGTTGTATAACTATCAACTCAGATTCATGTTTGTTCATACCTATAATTACTATTTTTGTATATCTATTAATATGTTTGTGTACCCGAATATTTCAGGTAGAGTTTTAGACTATTATAGTTATATAAAAGGCTTGGCTGGTCCTCCTGGTCATGGGAATATCACGTTAGCTTCTTAAGTTGTGAGATGAACGAAAAAATTTTGGTCCCACGCAGACTTGGATTTGTTCTTTACACTCTTATTTAATGCAGATCTGCATTATCGCTGTTCAGATTTGTGAATGCTTTTTATCATTCATCAGTGGAATTAAACTATTGAATTTTTAATTTCCATAATGATTGCTTATGAAAATCAATTAAATGTGTTCTTTTTGCTTGTTCTCCTTCTCATCTTGTTCGTAGTTTCATTGATGATGATGGGTTTAACAAGAGGAACTGTGGATATTATGGCCCATCTTTCAAGTGGCATCTTGGCCTACAACTAATACCTAGCATGGAAAACCATGACATGAAGCCTTTCTTACTAGGATGTGATCTTAACAACTTTATCATTAATGCCAACATCCATTCCATCTCTATGAATGCGATGTCTTCAACACTTCTCTTGCAATACAATATATGAGAGATGTCTGGATAATCCAGAGAGATAAGTTTTTGAACAAGTTACCTCAAAATGCTTCTTATCATGTCCTCACAGAAACTTCTGTAGCTCATCCATTGTAGATTCTACACCAACATTATTCTTTGCGAGGTGAAAGGATTTGTAAGATCGATCAACCAAGCCCTAACGAACAAGGTAGCCAATCCAAGAGAAAGTAAAGTAGTGATCCGCCAAAAAAATCAAAACCAGAGAAATCAAGGAAACCAAAGGATCCAAACTCCATTTCTATTCCACATTTGAAAGCTCCAAAGAAAAGCTTGGGCGTGGTCTTCAATAGCAATGACATGGATATCTTTGGCATTCCCATACTAGTTTGCACTTGCACAGGCAAGTCTTAGCAGTGCATCTATGGGGTTGTGGTGGGTGCCAATCCGCATGCTACGCAACTAGCACATCAATGTATCCCTTGCCGATTAGCATGAAAAGAAGATGAGTGGGGATAGTTGGGAAGAACATGAATCAAGATGTCTTGTTATATGAAGTTTGCAAATTTTGCAGCCATTTGCTTTTTTTTTATATATTGGGAAGACAAAACATCTAATTTTTGAAGTTTTGTTCCTCTTCTTTTCTTTGAATGTGTATTGTTTTTATGGCGTGCATATTATTTTTAAGAGTGCATATTGTTTTTATGGAGTGTATATTGTTTTTATGGAGTGTATATTGTTTTTATGGAGAGCATATTGAATCGTTCTGTAGTTACATTGATGCATACAACGAAGTGACGATCCTTGTTTCAAACCAATAGAGGAACCATATTGTAGCAGAAGCTACAGGGTTGATGGACTAATACAATGGAGCTAAGCAATCAAAATTATTGGTGCAAGCAAATGGAGAGGAAAAGAAACATTCTAAGAAAGCCGCACGAAAGTTGGTCTTGTGGGGGGTGGAAAGGTAGAGCAACCCTTATATAGGTTATAGGACCAGGAGAGAGTTCTAGTCGTGTAAGGCAACGTGCAAACTTTGATGCTCCAAGCCTTGCTCGTGGCTTGTCTTCCAGGGTTTCTTCTAAGAGTTTTTAAATATATTTTCAAGAATTTAAATAATATTCACATTTCTTATTAATATTGATAGTGATGTTTTGTGCCTTCTTTGTGAAGTATAAATGGGATAATACTTTACCTACTGTTCTATATATATATATATATCTATACTTGATGTTATATATTTATAAGACATCCATATATACTACAGTGTATATGTATATATACTATTGTATATATGTACATATATACTACAGTGTATATGTATATATACTACAATATATATGTACATATATACTATAGTATATATGTATATATATACTCTGTATATGTACATATACACTATAGTATGATATGTACATATATACTGTATATAACTATCTTATTGATGAGCATGATGTTTGTGATATTGCTTGTGTTTTGCTAGGTGCCATGTTCTCAACTTTATTAATTGATACGTTGCTCTATTGATAGCTTTTTGGAGGAAGAATTATCATGTCTTATAGATTGATGCATGCCTGGCACAAACAGGTACACTTTGAGAGTGATATAGAGGTTATACTTCCTATGAGTTGCCCAAATAAAATTAACATGTTATATAAGTGCATTGTTTGTATGAGGTTATTCATAAAGTGTATTATATTTATTTTATGTTGTGTGATTTAATGTTTTACATGGCATCAAAAGTCACCCCATGGAAAGCTAAAATCTAGGGGAGGGTGTTGAAAAGAGCTGTAAACCCCTAAAAGGAGTGCATCCACTTTACACTAGCTACCATGATTACCCATGCATTGTGTGCTATGCAAATCTTCACACGCTCACTATATGGTATCAAAAATATTGCAACTCACTGTGTGTTATTAAAATCATTGCTCACAAGGCTTAGACCTTGATTACATCTACATCAATGCAATATGTGACCCATAGGTGTGGATGTTGCTGAATATGAGTTTAATGAGCTGGATCTGATGCTCTATGACCTCAAATACTAGCAAGAGGTGAGATGTTAATTTCTCTGTGAGCTCGTAACAGGCTTCGCATAACATTTAGTTGTTAGTTTTTGTTTTTTTTGTTTTTTTTTTGTTTTTAATTTGATTTGGTTGTGTAGAGAAACTAGATGGGCTATTATAATGGCAACGAAGTGTATGTAAGACATCTACTCGAACATCAGGATAGGTAATTTGACTAGCATTCTTATGAAGTATATTTGGTATTCTTATTGGTTAAACTCATGTTCTTATGGTTAGAGTAACGTTTGTTCACAATAATTTTGAGATAAGATTTCATTGTTAAAGATAATGAGAGGTTAAAAGAAAATTTGTATGAAGTAGTAATCAAGTTTTCTTGTTTGATATAATTTTTTGTGTACACGAGATATTCATATATTTTTTGCTTTCGTGAATGATATTAATGCTAGCCTTTAATATCTCATTCATCGAAGCAAAATTAACTATTTATGCTCACAACCTTCAAATATTCTTTCAAATTGTCATTTATTTTTTCATAAAAAAAATTTTCTTAGAGTTTTCTAAAGCAAAAAACTTAATAATAAATTTTAGATCACATGGGATATGAAGATTAGAATTTTTTTTTTGATTTTTGGTAATAACCATTTCTATGAACAATAATTCAGTTGAACAAGAAAGGTGCAATATATTGAAAAGATAAAGAAAAAAAGAGATGATAGGAAAATAGGGTGTGCGTGTGTGTGTTTGGACACATATAGTTATACTATATTCATGTTGTATGCATGTATATTACATATATACATGCCTATGCATTTTTAAGTAATTGTAGAGAAATATCTTATGCATACGTGCATGATAACATAGTTAATTAGTTTTTATATTGCTGAATGTTGCAAACCATCCCCGTTAATCCCAAGTCGTTTCTTAACAACTTGACTGGGAATACGGTCATTGTAAAACTCAAGTGGGAAATGGAATACAAAAGTGTGCTACCGTGTGTCCTTTTCTTATGCATTGTATTTTTTTCTCTTTTTTTTCTTTAGTTTCTTTTAGATTTCCATGTTTTGCTGGATTTTTATATGAACCTATAGTGGGTAAAAATTCAATACCATGCAGCCTGTTGTCATTTCAACTAATATTTCTCTTTTGTTTGGCACTTTTTAATGAGTTTTGTATGGAAATAATATGTTTTAAATAAAAAATCCAAAATATAATAATAGTTTGAAAATTATTACCAAACTAATGCATCTGAGAAATAGCGTGTCAATTTGTATCATTGTGAATGACGGGCATTACCATGCTATTGAATTTTTAAAAATCAAAGGCTAGCATTTTGAATGTTGGCTATTAAATTTTAAAAATTTTTAAATGGAGGCATTGAGAATGAGGAGAGAGTATGTGGCATCCTACCAAGTGAAACACAAGGTTGAACAAACCGTATTTGTAAATATTTGTTCCAGAAGTACATCTACCACCTTGGCTACTACTGCAAATATCACTCCAGTTATCTGTAATTCATACCTGAAAGATGCTATAAAACCTCTTACCGTGGCCAACTCTCCTCCTCAATTTCTTTCTTTTAGTCAATTTGAACCATTAGGGGAGGACTTAAGCTCGCCATTAGAAACACTGACAAAGATTGAAGATGTGATGAGGGTTTTACCGATGATGGAGAGGAAGAAAAAAAACATAGTGAATATGGGAGAGTGTGTGTCAAGCATAGAGAGCGTAGTTAGAGGAGTGAGGGAGAAAATGGAAATGGTTAGATTAGTAACATTTCCTCTATTCTCTTTAAGGAATCATTCAAAAGTAGATATTTTCCAAAAATTTATGTAGCTTAAGTGCATCATAGATGATTATTCGAGTAGAGAAGTTGTTTTATATGTGGGTGATCTTAAATGGGTCTATGATATTTGGCCAAATTATAGTTGGCAAGCAGATAACAACATTACACAGAGTACATTATCACAGAGATGCAAAGACTGATCTACGGAATAGGTGACAAGGCTAGAAAAGTATGGCTCATGGGAATCGCCACATTCCAAACTTACATTAATTGTAAATCAGGCTTTCCCTCTCTGGAGACTATTTGGGAACTTTATCAGTCACTGTTCATGTTGGAAGCCTGAATCTTAGCCTCAATCTCAATGGCTAAAACAATTCATTTTTTTTATTTTTTTTTCACAGATTACTTTAGTGTGATATATCAGTCACTTATGATATCCATCAATGACTCAAATACACACCCACAAAGACACGCACAAACATATACACCCACACACTTATTCATAGGTACCATCATGTCAACTACTATATATATGTGTGCATAAACACTTCATATCTCACTAGTCACGCATTTGACTAAGTTTTAAAAAAGAACAAAAATGGGTGTAAGAGCAAAACATCTACATGTGAGAGTGGCCTTGGCTGGCAAAAGATTGAATCTGGATTATTTTCAAAAAGCGCGACATGCAGTCCCAATTGCTCCATTAAAATTGACAAAGAAACTCAATTTCAAAACCATGAGTCCATTTCTACAGGTTCTACTTGCTCAAGTTTGCCGTCATGGCTCTAGTGGTATAAAGAAGAAAAGTGGGGTGATGATAAGATGCCTATTTATTTTATTAAATATGAAATATGACCTTGTCATACTCAAATGTATCTAAACCCTCTTCTTCTTATTAAATGATTTGTTTTTTTTTTCTTTAATCATGATTTAGAGTTATCCTGTAAACTTCAACAAATCAAGGGATGCTTGCTACAAGCGGCTTCTCCATTTCAATCTAAAGAAAACCAACAAGTTAAATTCATCTTTTTCATCTTCCATTTCTACATCATCTCTTGATCAAACCACCTACTTAACTTGGCCGCTCATTTGGAAATTTGTTTGGCCAAGATGCAATATTGAAAGCATAAATGAATCCAAATTGGAACTCATGTCGAACCCAAATTAAAGCCTGAATTCGACATCATCAAGCGAGGAAGACATTGATGAAGGTCTTCATTTTTAAAATCAATAGCATGGCAATGATCGTCGTTCACAATGACAGAAATTCTCATGCTATTTCCAGAAGCACTAGTTTGGTAATATTTTTCAAACAAACATCATATTTTGGAATTTTTATTTAAAACATATTATTTCCATACAAAATTCTTTTCTAACTTTTTTAAAATTAACCATGGACTGATGCATGGAGCTGGTCAACACAAAAGAATATTTTGATTGGTAGTTCACTTAAAATCTTTTTGAAATTTTGATTCGATAATTTAAAAATAAGCTCAAGATTATCTAGTTGTGTGAAATTTTTAGCAATTGGTTGTTGGTGTTTCATGTGCTAGTCTATCTATTTATCAATGGCATTGTTGTGTTCTTTATTAGTTTGTAAATGTAGTATGTTATGCTCCATGTGCAGGTATAACAATATTCTTTATCTGCTTAAAGTACTAGAGGACAAAGAACTAGAAGATGCTGACCATGCCTGAAAGATATAGAAGTGTGTTTTTAAGCCCTAGATTATTTCTTTCTATTGTCTTTATTGGTATGTGTATTTGCATGAAAGTACATATGTTTGTTTACACACAGACACATAGGCACATACATACATGCAACTGATCGCAAGGTTAAAAAAGTACTAATTGAAGAGCAGCTAGATACAAAAAGGGCAATGGTAGATAAAAGGAAAGAGTTGGCGGTGGAGAGGAAATGCAGACTAGAACTAATTGAAGCAATGCAGATGGCCATGGAGGGACATGTTATGGTGCTAGTGTAGTATGTAGATATTGATGAGGTGGGAGAGAGAAAGCAACACCAAATATATGGATAAATTATACTTTATTCACTATCATTAGATACATTGATGATGAATAAGATGTAATCAAGTTTTGTTATGTTTCTATTTTAACAATGTAACATATTGTATAAAAATATTTTATTAACTGATTTTATGTTTTGTTAATTATTAAAAATGATTTATAGTTTATGTTTTTATTAAGTTTAATATAAAAATTTTAAAATATGTAATTAAATTTTATATAAAAAATTAAAAATGGTAAATTAATTTTGGAATGAAATAGCTAGGGAATTTTCCCTCGCTAGTTTAGGTAGGAAATATATTTACTCGTTAATTTTTGTGACAAGAACTTTAGGGGAGAGGTTTCATCGTTAATCCGTCGTTATATCCATTTTAGCGACGGAAAAACTCCATTTAGCTTGGGAATCTTCCCTTGTTATTTGGGATTTTTTTTGTAGTGCTCTCTACCTATTAGTAAATCTATCTATCTATTTATCTATCTATCTATCTATCTATTTGTCTATCTATCTATCTATTAAACTTTCAATATATCTATCAATCTATCTATCTATCTATTTATCATTCTATCTATCCTTCTATCTATCTATGTGATAATCTATCTAACTATCTATCTATCTGTCAACTATTCATCTATATATCTATCTATCTTTCATTCTATCTATCAGTCTATCTATCAGCCTATCTATCTGTCTATCTATCTATGTATTATCTATTTGTTTATCTTTTTATCTATCTAATAGTATAATAAAAAATATATATATATTTCTATCTATCTATTTGTCTAAGAATATGTCTATTTATCTATCTATCTATCTATATGTTTATCTAAATATCAATCTATATTTGTATCAACAATCAATCTATCTATCTATCAATCTTTCTATCTATATGTCTATCAATATGTCTATCTACCTATCTTTCTATCTATCTTACTATCAATCTATCTATTTATTTGTATATATATATATTTTATTTTTTTATCTATATGTCTATCTATATGTCTGTATGTCTATCTATCTATATATTATCTATTGATCGATCTATCTATCTATCTATATAACTATATGTCTATATATCTATCTAGTTTTAAGTCTATCTGTCTGTCTATCTAAATGTCTAAATATCTATCTATTTATCAATATATTTATCAATCAATCAATCAATCTGTCTATCAATATATCTATAAAACTAACTATCTATCTGTATATCTATCTGTCTATCTATCTATTTATCTATCTCTCATTCTATTTGTCTATCTATCTATCTATCAATTAGTTTGACTATCTATCTACCCATCTGTCTATCGATATATCTAGATTTTTATCTCTCTGTTATACTATCTATCTACTAAAATGTCTATCTACCTGACTATTTGTCTGACTGACTATTTATCTATATGTCTATTAATATATCTACCAATCTATTTACATGTCTATCAATCTATTTATCAATCTATGTATTTATTTGTCTATCTATCTATGTATCAATCTTTCCATCAATTTGTCTAACTATCTATCTAACTATCTATCTTAATATTAATCTATCTATCTATATATCTATCTATCTGTATATCTATCTTTCTATCAATCTTTGTATCAATATGTGTATCTATCTTTCTATCTATTAGTCTATCTATTAGTCTATCTATCTATCTATCTCTCTATCTATCTATCTATTTATCTTTTATTCATTGTATCTATCTATGTATCTCTCTATTGATATATCTATCTATTTATCTATATATCTTTTTTTCTATCTATGAATCTATTTATCTATCTATCAATCTATTTATTAATCTATTTTTATATCTATCTATGTTTCTTTCTGTTTATCTATCTGTCTATCTATTTGTCTTTCTATTTTTCTATCTATATATCAGTATATCTATCTAATAATCTGTCAATCTATTTGTTTATCTATCTGTCTATCTATATGTCTGTCTGTATATTAATTTATATATCTATATATCTATATGTATATCTATCTTTCTATATATCCATCTAATAATCACTATCAATTAATATATATAAATTTATATATATTAATATATATATATATATATTTATCTATCTATCAATCTATCTGTCTATCTATCTATCTATCTATTTATCTATCTGTCAATCGATCTATCTATAAATATGTTTATATATTTGACTATCAATCTGCCTATCAATTTGTCTAACTATATGATTATCAAAATGTGTAGCAATTTGTATATGAATCTGACAATCAATATATGTAACAATTTATCAATCAATATGTCTATCAACCTATCTATCAATCTGTCTATCAATTTATCTATCAATCTATGTATAAATCTATGTATCTATCTATATATCTATTGGTATATATATTTGTCTATCTATCTTTCTATCAATGTGTCTATCTATCTATATATCTATATATGAATATATCTATCTATCTATCTGTCTATCTATCTATCTATCTAACATTTTATATCTATATCTATCTATATATCTATATGTCAATCTATTTGTGCTTCTATCTATCTATTTATCTATTTTTCTATCTATTTGACTATCTATCTGTCTAATAACTTATCAGTCTATTTTCTATTTATTTGTCTATCTATATGTCTATCTATATGTATATCTGTCTGTCTATCTATCTATCTGTCTGCCTGTCTGTCTATCTATTTGTATAACTATGATCTATCTGTCTATCTATTATCTATTTATGTATTTATATATCTATCTTTTTGTCTTTCTAACTATCTATTTATCTGTTAATCAATTGTAAATCTATTTGTATATCCATCTACCTATCAATTTGTCTTTCAATCTATCTATCATTTTTTCAATCTATCTATTTATCAATTAATCTACCTATCTATCTATCAATTTGTCTATCTATCTATCAATCAATAAATCTATCATTTTGTTTATCTATGTGTCTATCTTTCTACCTATCTGTCTATCTATATCGACCTATTTGTCTATCTATCTATCATATGTCTAATTATCGATCTACCGATCTATCTATCTATCTTTCTATTATTCTATCTTTCTCTCTAGTTATGTGTTAATCTAATTGTTTTTCTATCTTTCTATCTATCTGTTTATCTTTCTATCTATCTTTGCATTTATCTATCTATCTATCAATCGACGTATCTATTAGTCTATCTAAATGTATATCTATTTTCTATTAATCTATCTATCTTTCTATCTTTGTATCTATCTATCTATATATTACCTATCAATATATCTCTCTATCTATCTGAGTGTCTAATAATATATCTATATATCTATTTATCTATCTATCTAACTATCTATTTATCTAAAAATTAATCAATCTATTTATCTATCTATCTGTCTGTCTGTCTGGCTGTCTATCTATATTTTTTTTTATCTATTTTTCTATCTATATATCTATCAATCTATCTATCTATTTCTAATAAATCTATCTATCAATCTATATATCAATATGTCTATCAATCCTTCTATCAATCTGAATATCAATCTATCAATTAATGTGTCTATTTAAATGTCAACCTATCTTTCTATCTATATGTTTATCTATTATCAATCTACCTATATATTTGTCTATTTTTTTATCTTTCTATCTATCTCTCTATCAAGATATTTATCAAACATTCCATTTGTATGTCTATCAAATTTATCTATCAAACTGATTAAAAACAATCTATCTATATTTTTGTTTGTCTATCTCATTTACTTTTTGTCTATCTATCTTTCTATCTATCATTTTATCAATCTATCTAATAATCTAGCTATATCTTTTACTTTCTATATATTTATCTAACTATATGTCGATGTATATATATATATATATATATATCTATATCTATATATTGAATGCCTATCAATTTGCCTAACTATTTGTCTATCATATTATCTATCATTTTTATATTAATCTATCTATATATCTATCAATCTATCTATCAATTTTTCTAAAATTCTATCTATAAATCTCTCTCATTCTATCTATCAATCTATCTAACTATATGTCTATTAATCTTTCTATCTATCTATCTATTTATCACTCAATCTATCTGTCTATCTATTTATCTATCTATATATCTAACTATATATCTTTATGTCTATCTTTTTGTCAATATATCTATCTATCTATTTGACTTTCTATATGTCTATCTATATGTCTATCTATCTGTCTATTATCTGTCTTTCAATTAGCTCTTTATTTGTCTATCTATATGTCTACCTACCTACCTACCTATCTATCTGTATGTCTGTCTATCTATTTGTCTATCTATTAGTCAATCAATCTGTCTGTCTATCTATTTATCTATATATTTATCTCTTTGTTTTTCTATCTGACTATCTATTTGTCTATCAATATGTCTATTAATTAATCATTATATTTGTCTAACCATCTAGCTTTCAATTTGTCTATCAATCTATCTAAAAATCTATCTTTAAATCTGGCTATCAATATGGCTTTCAAATAGTCTATCAAATTGTTTATCAATCTATCTATCAATATGTCTATCATTTTATTTATTTAGATGTCATTCTATTTATCTATCTATCTGTCTTATTATATATCTATCATTTATCTATCTATACGTCTATCTATTTCTCTTTCTATCTATCTATCTATCTAACAATCTAAATACCAATTTATATATCTATCTATCTATATGTCTATATAGCTATTTGTATATCTATATTTCTATCTATCTTCTTTCTCTATGAGTCACTCTATCTCCCTATCTTTCTATCTTTCAATTTGTCTATCTATCAATCTTTCTTTTTACCTATCTTTTAGTCTATATACATATCAATCTATCTATCTAGGTGTATATCAATCTGTCTATCTATCTTTCTATCTATTTATCTATCTATCTGTCTTCCTATCTATTATCTATCTATCTATTAATTTGTCTATCAAATAATCTATGTATTATCTATCAATCAATCAATCAAACTTACTATCTATTTATCAATCTTTCTTTCTATTAATCTATATGTCTGTCTATATGTCTATCTATTTGTCTATCTATTTCTTTTTCTATATGTCAATCAATCAATCTATATATCTATCTATAAATTTATCTATCAATATGTCTTTTAATATACCTATCAAACTTTCTATTAATCTAATTATAAATCTATCTATCAATCTATCTCGCTATCTATATTTTTATCTTTCTATCTATATCCCTATTTATCTATCTATCTATTTTTCAATCTATCGATCTATCTATCTAATTATCTCTCTATATGTCTATTAATCTATCTATCTATATATATATATATATATATATATATATATATATATATATCTATTTATCTATCTTTATATCTATCTATCTATCTCTTTATCAATATATTTATCAATCAATCCATCTATATGTCTATTAATATGTCTATCAATAAGTTTATAAAACTATCTATCTATCTAATGTCTATATATCTATTTCCTTGTCTATTTGTCTATCTATCTATCTATAAGTTTTATTTCCTATATTATTGTCTATTTGTCAATTTGTCTAGTTGTCTGTCTATGTACCTGACTATCTTTTTTTGACAATTTGTCTACCTTACTAACTGTCTGCCTCACTACTTATCTATCTGTCTATCTATCCTTCTATTAGGCTATCTATTTTCTTTCTAACTTTCTACCTATCTATCTATAGAATTTGTATATCTATATGTCTTTCTATCTTTATATATAACTATCTATCATTCTATCTATCTGTCTATCCATCTATTTATCTATATATGTATATATTTGTGTATCTATCTTAGTAATCAGTCTATTAATTAATCATTCTATCAGTTTATCTTTTTATCTATCTGTTTATCTATCTATTTATCTATCTATCTATCTATCTATCTATATATCTGTCTGTCTTTATATCTATCAATATATCCATCTATCTATATGTCAATCTATCTGTATATCTATCTTACTATCTATATGTCTATCATTCTATATATCTTATTATCTATATGTTTATTTATCTATCTATATTAGTATCTTTATGTATATCTATCAATCGATCTATCTATCTATTTTTCTGTCTTTCTATCTATCTATTTATTAGTCTATCTATCTTTCTATCTATTTGTCTATATATATGTCAATCTATTTATCAATCTTTCTATCTATCTATTAGTCTTTATTTATGTCTATCTAACTGTTAATCTATTTGTCGCTTTATCTATATATCTAGGTATCAATCTATCTATCTAATTTTCTATCTATCTATCTATTTGTCTATCTATTAATCAATCAATCTATCTCTCTATCTATATATCTATATGTCTATAAATCTTTCTAACTATCTATCTATATAATTATATGACTATCTATCTATTTATTTACGTGTCTATCTATTTATCTAAATATATATTTATCTATCTATCGGTTTGTCTATATTTATGTCTATAATTATGTTTATTTTTCTACAAATCTATCTATATATCTTTTTATCTATGTTTTTGTCTATCTATCTATCTATATATCTATTTATATGTCTATCTATCTATCTATATGTTGATCAATCTGTCTTTCTATCTATCTATTTGTCTATATTTCTATTTATCTATTTGTCTATCTATCTATCTATTTTCTATATATCTATCTATTTGTCTATCTATCTGTCTATGCATCTATCATTCTTCTATTTATTTGTCTATCTATATATCTTTGTATTTATTTATCTATTTGTCTATATATATATATGTGTATCTATCAAAGAACCTATTTGAGTATAATCTCTATATCTATCTATCGATTTATCTGTATATCTATCTATCTCTCATATAATATATTAATATATTTATCAATCTGCATATCAATCTGTCTATCAATTTTTCTATAAAATTTTCCATCAATTTATCTATCAAACTGTCTATCTATCTATATATTTTTATCTATCTATTTTTCTATATATATATATATATATATCTTACTATATTCTATGTATCTATCTATTTTTCTATCAATGTGCTACCAAATTATCTATCTATCTATATATATGTATGTATGTCTGTCTGTCTATCTGTTTGTCTATTTGTATGTCAATATGTTTGTTTATTACTTTCCCTATTTGACTATTCATTTATTTGTCCATCTTTTTATTTGTCTATTAATCAGTCTATCTGGTTATTTGTTTATCTATCTATCTATTTATATATCTATCTATCTATCTATATATATATCTATCTATCTATCTAATTGTAAAATAATCTTTTTATCTATCTATATATATGTCCATCTATCTTTCTATCTATCTATCTATTTATATATTTATTTTCTATCTATCTATATAACTATCTTTTGGTTTATCTCTCTATCTATCTACCTATCTATCTATTTTCCTATTTATCTATCTTTCTTTATTTCTATTTGTTTGTCTTTTTATATTTATATCTGCTAGTCTATCTATCTATCTCTCTATCTATCTATATGTCTATCTATCTGTTAATATATCTTTCTATCCATTAGTCTATCAATATGTCTATCTATCTATCTATATGTCTGTCTGTCTATCTATCTATTTATCAATCTGTCAATTTATCTACACGTCGATCTATCTGTTTGTCTATCGATCCGTCTATCTATCTATCTATTTGTCTTTTGATCTATCTATCTATTTGTCTATTTATATGTATATCAATCTATCTATCTATTTATCTATCAATCTGTCTATGTATCTATCTATCTATCTATCGATCTATTTTTAAAACTATATATCAATATATCTATAAATCTGTCTATCTATCTATGTATCTTTCTATATATCTTTTTATCTTTCTAACTTTTTATCTATCAATCTATCTATCTTTCTTTTTCAAATTAATTATCTATCTATCTGTATATATATTTGTATTTCTATATGTCTATCTATTTGTCTATAAATATTTCTACTAAACTGTCTATCTATCAATGATACAATCCATCTGTTTATATATTTATTTATATTTTTTTCTAATTGTCTATCTATCTATATGTTTATCTATCTATCTATATATGTATATATCTGTCTTTATATTTATCTTTTTATCTAACTATTTATCTGTCTGTCTATCTATCTATTTAAGTCCTTATCTATCTGTATATCTATATATCTATCTAGATATTTGTCTTTCTATCTATCTTACTTGTTGTCTATTTAATTGTTTATAGATTTGTCTATCTTTCTATCTATCTATCACTCTATCTATATATCTATCTATTTATAAAACTCTCTGTCTATCTACAAATCTGTCTATCTATCTGTATTTCTATCTATGTATCTATCTACGAATTTAATGTCAATATATCAATCTATATGTTTGTCAATTTATTTTTTTATCTATATGTCTATCTATCTGTCAATCAAAAAATCTATCTATCTTTCTATCTATTTATCTATCTATCTATTAATCTATTTATCTATCTATTTGTCTATCTATCTAGTTAATTATCTTTTTATCTATTTATATATCATCAATCTATGTATCTATCTATCTATCTGTCTATCTATCATTCTATCTTTCAATCTAAAAATCTAATTATCTATTTGTCTCTCTATATGTCTATCTATCTATCTATCAATTTATCTATCTATTTATATGTTATTTATCTTTTTTTCAATCTATCTAATAATATGACTATCTATGTATCTATCAATCTATTTATTAATTTGTATAAAAATCTGTTTATCAATCTTTCTATCAATCTTTCTATAAATCTATCCATCAATTTGTCTATTAATCTATCTAACATTCTTTGTATCAATCAATCAATCTATTTGTCTGTTTATCTATCTATCTATTGCTAAATCTTTCTATTAATTGATCTATCTATCTATTTTTTTATCCATGTATCTATTTCTCTATCTATTTTTCAATATATAATCTATCTATCTATCTATCAGACTATCTATCTTTCTATATATCTATCTATCTTTCTTTCTTTCTATCTATCATTCTATTTATCTTTATATTTATCTTTTAGTCTATCTATTTATCTATCTAGCTATCTATGTATCATTCTCTCTATCTATCAATCTATATGTGTTCAATTTTTCTATCTCTTTATCTATCTTTTTTTCTATCTAGATGTCTATCTATTTTTTCTATCTATCTCTTTTTCTATCTATTTATCTATCTTTCTATCTGTCTATAAATATGATATATATCTAAATCTATTTATCTGTCTGACCACTGTCTATCTATCTATCAGTTTGTGTATCTTTCTATCTATCTATCTTTATAATAATGAATCTATCTATCAATCTCTCTATCTTTCTATCTATCCATCTATCTTTATCTCGATATATTTATTTATTTATCTATTTTTCTATATATCTATTTGTGTATCAATCTATGTTACAATCTTTCAATTAATGTTTTTATCAGTCAATGTATCTTCTTGTCTATCTATTAGTCTATCTATATATCTATCTATCTATCTATTTATCTATTTTTCTATATATATATATATATATATATCTATCTATCTTATTATGAATCTATTTGTCAAAATGTTTATCTATCAAACAATCTATCTATCTATCTGTCTGTTTGTCTATCTATGTGTTTAAACATTTGTCATTTTTTCTATCTATTTGTTTGTTTGTCTATCTGTATGTCTGTTTTCATTAAATCTGGTTATTAGTTTTTTATTTGTCTATTTATCTATCTGTCTATCTTTCTACTTTTGACTATCTATTTACCTAATTAGCTTTCCATCTATCCATCTATCTGTCTATCTTTTTGTATATCTAGATATTTATTATTATATCTATTTATCTTTCTATTTATCTATCTAGCTATCTATTTATCTATCTATCTATGTATCTATCTTATAATATGTCTTCCTATTTGTCTATCTATATGTATATTTATTTGTCTATCTATCTGTCTATCTTTCTATCTAACAATTAATATATCGATCTATCTATCAATTTGTCCATCAATCAATCAATCAATCTATTTATCAATCTGTTTATCAATCAATCTATCAATTTGTCTATCAATCATTTAAAAAATCTATATATTTGTCTATCTATATATGTCTATTTATTTATCTATATATTTGTCTATCTATCTATCTATCTATCTATTTATTTATCTATATATCTATCTATATGTATATCTATATGTATAACTATATATCTATCTTTTTATAATTCTATCTAACTATCTATTTATCTATCTGTCTATATATCTATATGTCTGTCTATCTTTCTTTCTTTCTTTCAGTCATATTGTTTACATATATATATATATGTCTATCTATCTATTTATCTAAGTATTTATCTTTTTTATATCTATATCTATTTATCTATCTATGTGTCTATCCTTCTATCTATCTATCTATCCAATTTTATATCATTATGTCTATCAATTTTTCTATACTTGTGTTTATCGATTTGTCTATCAATCTTTATATCAATCTTTCTATCGATTTGCACATCAATCTATCTATCAATCTTTCTATTTATAAATCAAACAATCTATTAGTTTATCTTTATGTCTACCTATGTGCCTATATATATGTCTGTGTGTGTGTGTTTATCTATCTATAAAACTATCTATCTATCTATCTATCTATCATTCTTTCTATCAAACTCTCTATCTATTCGTATGTCTATCTATCTATCTATCTATTAGACTTGCTACTATCTGTCTAATAAATCTCTCTCTACCTAATTATCTATCTACCTGATTGTCTGTCTATATATCTTTATCTCTATGTGCCTATGTGCTTATCTATTTGTCTATCTATTTGCCTATCTATTTGTCTATCTATCTATCTATATGTCCTATTTGTCATCTATCAGTGTATCTATCTGTCTATCTTTTTGTCTATCAATCTATCTATCTGCCTATCTATCTATTTATCAATCAGTCTATCTATCTGTCTATCTATCTATCTATCTGCCTATCTATCTATCTATCTATCTGTCTATCTGTCTATCTTTCTATCTATCAATCTTTCTATCTATCTATTTATTTATCTATCATATTATTTGTATATATATCTATCTATCTATTAATCTATTTATCTATTTATCTATCTATATTTTTATTTGTCTTTCTATTTGTCAAACTTTTTATCTATCTATCTATCTTTTTTTCATTCATTCTTTCTATCTTTCTTTCTGTCCATCTTTCTATCTATCAATTTTTCTATAAATCTATCTTTCAATTAGATTATCAATATGTCTATTAATCAAATTATAAAACTATCTATCAATCTTTATATCAATCAATCTATCATTCTTTCTATCAATCTTTCTATGTATCTATCAATTAATCTACATATCTATCTATTTATATATCTATCTTGTTGTCAATCTATATGTCTATCTATCTCTCTATCTATATATATATCTTTCTTAATATCTATTTATGTATCTATCTATCTGTCTGTCTGTCTATCTATCTGTCATTCTATCTATCTTTCTATCTGTCTTTCTATTTGTCTCTCAATCTCTCTATCAAACTATATATCTATCTGTCTGTCTATCTGCCTATTTGACTATCTGTCAATTTATCTGTCTGCCTGTCTATTTGTTTGTCTCTCTGGCTACTGTCTATCTACCCGGCTATCTATTTACTTGATTGTCTGTCTATCTGATTATAAGTTTGTATATCTGTCTTTCTATCTATCTATCATTTGTCTATCTATTACTATATCTAATTGTCTATCTATCTTTTTATCTATCTATCTATCTATCTATCTATATATCTTTTATCCTATTTGTCTATCTATCTGTGTATCTATTTTTCTATATATATGTCTATCTATTTGATTCTCTATCTATCTTTCTATCTATTTATTTATCTATATGTCTATCTATCTATCTATTTTTCTATCTATCTATTTATCTATTTATCTATTTGTCTATCTATCTATCTATTTTTCTATCTATCTATCTATCTATCTATCTATCTGTCTATCTATATGTCTATCTATCAATCTCTTTGTCTGTCTGTCTGTCTCTCTATTTGTCTATCTATCTATCAATTTATCTGTCTATTTATTTATCTATCTTTCTGTCTATCTATCCTTTTATCTATCTAAATGTCTATCCATCTATCTATAATCTACCTATTATCTGTTTATATATCTATCTATATGTCTATCAATTTGTCTATCAATATGTCATTCAAACTATTTTCCATTTGTCTACCAATTTGTATATCTATTTTTCTATCAATCTTTCTTTCAATCTATCTATGTATCTATTTATCAATCTGTCTATCTATCTATCTATCACTATAAACAAAGCCCGAGTGGCTAGGTTAATTTCCTTAGCTATTATAAGAAATTTAGTTGCTAAAATATAATAGCGATGGAGTTAATATGTAATTTATCCCAACCTAAAGTGTTCATCACAAAATATTAATGAAAAAAATATTTCCCTAGCAAATTTTTGAACAAAGAAAATTTACTAGCTAATTATATTTTTTCGTTGCTAATTTTTATCGTAATTAATAGTAATAATTAATATTTTTGACTGAATATATTTAGAAAATTCCCTAGCTAAATTTGTTAGGGAAAAATCCCTAGCTTTTTTTCATTCAAAACATATACTATATTAAATTGAATAAAAACAAAAAGTAAAAGCTATTCAACATTTATTCTAATACAATAGTTACATAGTTAAAACAAAAACATAACATAGGTTATATATTCATTAAAAACTAAAAAATCATCCTCATTATAAGTTAGTGCATATGTGCTAGCCTCTCTTACGTTGTATCTCTATTGGAACATGGAATTCTATCTGTCACGTCAAGGCCACTAACTATGATTCCATATAGGATATCTAGTGTTGCATTGCATTCTTAATTCTTTCATCTCATCATTCACTTCTTTTATTTCCTATATTTCTTCCTTCTAAAGAATAATCTACTGATCTTTCTCTTTCAGTTCTATCTCAATAAATATAAAACATTCATGTATTTCAATTACTTGACGTTCAACCACCTCATCCACCACTACTATGATAGAGGAACTAGAAGCACATTGCTAAAAAAAATAGCAACTACCTTTGAGCCGATGTCGTACACTCACTACTTCTTCTTACCTCCTATGGTCTCCAAATAGATATGATCATATTCAAATGGTTGAAGATCCATAGAACCCTCAACTAGGTGAGAATCAACTATCACACATACCTCCATTAGATCCTATGTTAAACATAAAAAAAAATACTATGCTAGATATAAATAAAATAAATCAAATATTTTTCATTCCACACAACATTCCAAATTTATTATAGTATTCTAAAATTTTATTAATATAATAGATTCTTATAGCAATCATCTGAGATTTTTTGTCAACAAATTGCCCATCCACTTTCTTCACATGCATCTTTCTGAAAATCTTATAAAAAGTAGGATCTCAACCCAATTCTCCAGCCTAAAGTATGTATTTTTTAAGTCAAAAAATAAATATGTTACAAAATCTTAGCTACAATTGTAAAACCATACAAAGATTTAAATTATTTGGACTATTAGGCCAACTGTTAGATATATAAATGTTTTAAAGTTATAAATTGTACCAAATCTCGATAATGCTCAATGCTCGACTTTGACCCTCTTGTGTGGCAACTAGGGTTGTGCATGGGTCCTGGAGAACCCGAACTGAACCGAAAAACCGAACCGAAAATATCCAGAACCGAATATATCCGTTGAGCATTTTACTTTATCCGAACTGAACTGGTGTGAAAATTTTTAATGGAGCGGGTATGGAGAACATGAGTTCTTCAAACCGAGAACCAAACCGAACTGTCCCGAATTGCATTGAACCGAATAACTGAAACCAGAATTGATAATTTACTAAAATTATATATATATATATATATATATATTATAATAATAAAGTTTAAAATTAATTGTTATAAATAAAATTTAATATTATTTTGATAATTAATTATATAGGCAATTGAACAATTACTAATTGATCACTTAATGTGTGTGTGTGTGTGTATATATATATATATCATATTTGTGTCATTGTGTGTATATAAATGTCTAATAATATAATAAAATTTTAATATTATAAATATAAGTTTTTATAGTAAAATTGCTAGTTATGATCCAATTATTTTAATATGAATATTGAAATAAAACTTAAAAGTGTAATTTAATTAAAAATTTTAATATTATTATAGCTAATATTTAAACCTATAAGCTTCAAGGTTACGAAATACTAAATATCAAGGTTACTTAATTATTAAATTAAGTAAATACTTACTCTAAATAATTATAATCATATAATACTAATTTAGTGTTAAATAGATATAATTTAGATTATTAAATATGGTGAAAAACTACATAGTTTTAACATAAAACGGCGTAGTTTTGATAAAACACAAAAACTACTTCGTTTTATATTAAACGACGTAGTTTTAATATCAAAAACTAAAGAACCTTAATCATTTAAGTCTATTTTGTGGACTGATTTGAACTGATTTCATTAGTTATTCATGGACTGATTTGGAATGATTTATTTGGTTATTTATGGACTGATTTCATTGGTTATTTATGGAATGATTTTATTGGTTATTCATGGATTGATTTCATTGGTTATTCATGGCCATTGAATTTGTATATCGTGTATTAAATACTAGTTGAACCTGATTTCTGAATCTGATGTTAAAAATTGCAGGTTACTAGAGACATTTTGGCAATTCTCTGCGTTTGAAAATCCACCAGTTGCTGGTGAAGAGTCTTAGATTATGCTAAGTGTGTTGAGACATCATTATACTGTTGTTAAATTTTTCTAATGTATAAATTTAGTTATTGTGTGCAATATTGATTTATATTATATTTTTTGGTAGGAATATTGGTGTTTTTATATTACTAAGCAGGTTTGAATATTCAAAATTAATTTTAAATTAAGAGAGAAAGGTGTAGTAAATTAATTTGAGTTTTAATTTAATTCATATAAATTCTTAAAAAATTCTCCATTTCTCCATGTCCGAATTGATCCAAATTGATTTCTCCATTTGCTCCAGTTTCTCCGCTCCGAATTGCTCCGAAAATTCGGAGCAATTAGGAGCGGAAAATTAATTATTCAGTTCGGTTCCGAAGAATTAGTTTTGAAATTCTCCGAAGTTTGATTTCGCGTCCGGAGAATACTCATTCTCCGACTTGCTCCGAACCGTGCACAGCCCTAGTGGCAACACACTTCTCTACCTAGTCCAGCTACCTTAATCCATTAGTTTTTGCTGGCTAACTCTAATTTTTTTCTTCTAGCTCCTCCCAATACTTAAGCCATCTGGGATACTCATCCTCGTGTATAAAATCAGGCCTATCTTTTAGAATCTTTAATTTATGAATAAAATCTGAGTATAGTTTAGCAGCTTTGCTCTCCCATTATGACTTTATCTGTCCATCAAATTGTGGTTCCCATGTACACTAATTCTATATATAGAAAATTCACAAAAAAACTATAATAATAACAAGGACATAATTCTTTTATTCTTGACTAATAACAAACATAATAGTTAACTAATTAGATAATTAATTTGCAATGCGTTTGTTTCTTTTTTTTTACCTGAAAGATATAAAAGTCAGTCTCTTTTGTTGATTCAAAACCTTTCTTCCACGAGAATTCTTTGGAATCTACCATTTTTTTAAAGACTTTGTAATTATAGATGAACACCTGTGAAATGGAATAAAACTATAAAAATAAACAAATAACATTGAAAACAAGTAATTTATATCTATAAATAAAAACAACTAATAGGGCCGTCATAATATTTTATTAAAGTAATATTTACATATTACTTATACCTCTGATCCATAATCTCTTTTACTAACTTAGTACTGCCTGTAGAGAAAGCCACATCAATTGATAATGTTGATGGTGATGTAAATGGGGTAAAACTAATGGTGTAAAATATGGTGTAGATGATGGTGATGGATCAGAAGTGAGTGCAAGAAGGATAATGACTGGTGTCCTATCTGATAAAGGTGATGGTAAAGATGTCAATGATGGTGATGGTGATTGTGATGTTGAAGTCTAGATAGGGTGGGTATTAGATGATACTGACTATACAATAGGACAAAATACTAGATGAATCTCATCTATGTGTGTGTCCACGTCCACCTCCACAATGCCCACATCTTTTATGCACCATATACTATAGAAAATATAAAAAATATAGAACAAATAATAGAGATATAATAAAAACATAAATTGATATTGTATGATGAATAACCATGCATTTTAAAATAACACATACCAATGGATTGCAACAAAGTATAGAAAGTCTTAGAAACTATAATATTCTAATACAATTATAATAGTTTAATTATTGGTATCCATATCATCCTCTAATAGATCTTATGACATTTCATCTGATTCGGATGGAAGTTCTAACTTATCTTCATATAGAAAATGATCATCTTCAATTTCTATTAGGCCACCATTTAAGTTATATAAGTTTTCAAGATCTTCATCTACATGCATAAGCTCAATATTATTTATGTCATCTTCTTGAAATGTTAGTGCAATAGCAAAGTTTGCACTTATTTGTTGAGATATTTATACTTCAAAATTTGATCAAGCTTTGATTTTGCAAATGACCCATCAGTCACTCTTATCATGAGATAAACTCGGATACGTACAATAATATACTAGAGTAGGTTGAACTACCATAATAAATGGCTCATATTAATTAAATCAACATTTATGGGTAACATCCACTAGCTTATAATCCGAATGAATCTTTGTACCAATATTTTGTGTAGGATCAAAACACTCTCATTTTAATAATACAATCCTATTATTTTTCAGTCTAAGAATTAGCAACTCAATAACTTCTGCTATTTCACCATAATAATCTATCTTATATACACTATAACTTGAGCCTTTAATGGATACACCACTATTAATAGTTGCTTTAGAAGAACCGTGCCTTTTTGTGTGAACTTTATATCCATTGACAAAATACCTAGGATAGGTTGTCACATATCTAAATGGGCATTTATTTAGATTCTGTGTGAATATGTTGGAATCTCTATTTGTAGGATCATTTGTCTATTTCATAAATTCAACAAATAATGTTAAAAAATATAAGATACTGAAAAATCAAATTATTCAAAAAATTAAGGTTCAATAATTCTCATATTGTTCTTGAACCAATTCGCAAATTTTGTTTTTAGTATAGAATCGACCTCATGCGTAGGAATGGTTGGCTGCCAATGTTTTAGCTGCTCAACATTAACAATGCACAAATATAAATAGAGGGAGAACAATGGATATCAATTTTTAATTATTCCTATTCAAGACAAAATTATCATATGATTAAACCGGTAACCATTTTATGTATACATGCTCAATATATGGTGCAACCTCCTCACTATTAAGTAAAATGTAGCTCCGAGTTACTTTGTACTCATCATCTATCATACATCTTTTCATTACTCTTCCAAATACTTTTCTAGGGTGTTTGGAGATATATAACTTGTGCTCTTCTACCATCACTTGACCTTCATCATTCTGAGACACATTTTGATTCTTTGTATTGACATAGTCCTCAAAATAATAAGAACAAAAAGATGATACTTCTACTACTAAATATGCATTGCAAATGGAACCTTCAACTTTTGCCTTATTTGTAACATTTAATTTCAACTTACGAAGATACCTACAAACATTATGTTTGGTTTCAATTAAATAAATTACAATATTAATTTATGATTGAAAGAATAAAACATAGCTACTTATATTTATTTATCTCTCAAAATGATACATCAGCCTATATTTCACTAGCCCAGCTATCCTTGCTTCATAAGCCAAATGGACCGACAAATGCTCCATGAGTCAAAAAAGCTTAGTTGGAATATCTAATAAGCTTAAAAAGAATGAGTAGTATGTCATTCTCCAGTCTCACCATGTCATCTTTTTTGATTGTGGTTGTGGTTAGCTATTTGAAGAACAAATTATGTTTTGTAAGGACCTTCCAAACATTTAAGAAAAGTATTTCACACAAAATAATTTGTATTAATCTTTACATAAATACATGATAGTCATGACTTTCTATTCCAAATAACTTAAGCTTGTTCATATCTACACATCTGCCCATATTTGACACATATCCATCAAGGAATTTCAAAATTTTAACCCATTATCATAATCTCTATTTTTCCTTCTTATCAAGTGTGTAACAAGCATTAGGATATTTTCTTGTAGCCTCATTCTGTTTTGATTTAGGATGCTGAGAGTAATCAATCAACTCTTGTTTTTTATTTTAAAGTGTCCTTTGTTTTTCCATCTACATTCAAGACAGTGTTGAAAACAATATCAAAGAGATTTTTTTAATATGCATTACATCTAAGTTATGACGAATTAAATTGGACCTCTAATAGGGCAAGCCCCAAAAAATATTGTGTTTTCTCCAGCCAAATATTTTTCATATTGGTCCATTAGTTCTAGTAGTGTCAATTTAAGTTACTTTTTCAAACCCAAACTCTGAATCTCTGTCAATATATCATCTCTTGAACGAATAGTTGGTGGAACTAGCTTCACTATTTTATTTTTTCGAAATATAGTTCTATTTCTACTGAATGGATAATTTGAAGGTAGAAACTTATGATAGTTATTAAACGATGACTGTTTACTACTAAATTTGAGAGTAAAAGCATCAGACTTGTCCATGCAATATGGGCCTACTAACAATCATGTAGTACTCCAACCCAATAATATTGAATATGTAGGAAAATCACTTACCTTCTACATAAGGGCCTTTTTCATAATGAAAATTTGCTTCTTTGAGATGTAATATGTATTCATGCCAACATTCCATAAATGATTTAACTCTACTATAAGAGACTGTAAGAAAATATCCAACATGTCTTTTGGATTTTTTGGCCCTGGAACCAATATTGACAGAAACATATATTGCTTCCTCAAACACAACCATGGAGAAAAATTGTAAGGTGACACTATCACTGGCCATGTAGTTTACTGTTGTCTAAACTGGCCAAATGGGTGAAAACTATTAGTGTAGAGACCCAATCTCCCATTATGACTTTCAACAGCAAAATTTTGATGTATATGATAAAAATGCTTCCAAGCAAGTGAATTTGATGGATGACACATCACCCTTTATTCAATCTCATGCTCAGATAGTGAGATTGAATAAAAATATTTCTGCAATCAAGGAATTAAAAGGGAGTAATACAAATTCTTAAATGCAACTTTCATCATCTATCATATTTCTACAACACGAGATGCCTTCTTAAACTGAAGATGATCACAAATCTTATAGCTAATTAAATCCATATCACCATACCAATATAACAAATATCCATTGAAAAAATAATCAAATTTTTCCACTGGTAAACCCATACCTCGTAGTAACTTATTAGTGCTGTAAAAATTATTAATTACCAAATTATTATACAAAATAATCTCTTTCATAAGTTCTATCACCTAATCAAATAATTTCTCAGATATATGATTTTTAGACTTCATACTCAAAAGTTGAGCCACATGTGATAATTGCAAATGTGTTTTACAACTAGGCCACAACATATTACCTACAGCTTTATGCATATCATAAAATATCCGAGTTTCAGAATCAGGTGGTTCATCTATATAATCTATATTGAAATCAGCACCAGTAGCTTTCTTGACCATTCTATGGTATGTGTTTGATGCTTTTTCACTATATACATAGGATTCAGAACTCTCATTTTGGTCAATGTTCACAATCATTGTACTTTCTCCTTGATAAATCCAAACAAAATAATTTGGTACAAAGCCATATTTAGCCAGATGGTATCGAATAATATTTACATCATGAAAAGACATATTCTGTCACTTGTGGCTATTACATGGACACTTAATTTTATTTCTGTCAATCCATCTCAATTCACTACAAGCAAAGTTGAAGAAATTTTCTAGCCCACTCAAATAATTTTTATTCAAAATTCTATTCATAAACCTTTTGTACATCCACTGATGATTTGAACTAATTTTCCTTGTTATATTTACAAAGAATTATATTCAATCATAATTCTAAATGAAACTTACAATGACTACAACTAATATTATTAATTAACTGAAATCACTTACAGATGAATATGCGAAGATAAAATATCGTGGATATCTAAGCAATGTGTTTGTAGAATCTACATAAAGAAACAGAGAATTAATTAGCATACTAAAGGTGAAAGGATATCATGCTATTGCTAGATGAAGGGAGCGTGTCTCTTCTAGTGCACCAATCAAAGCCACACAAAAACGTAAGAATAAGGAGTACACAAGAACCAAGTGTAATGATGATCAGTACATCTACATACATACTGCAATATATGTACATATAATACTGCAACATTATTTTGTACATGTATACTGAGTATATATGTACTTAGTATATCTATACATATAATATTATAGTATATATGTACATATACTATAGTAATATATGTAACAAGTAAAATTCTAGTAAATATGTACCTATATACAATAGTATTAAATATTTATCAAAACATAACTTTATTAATTTATTTATTTTGACTTGATTGACTAGTTTAAATTTCATACAGATATGGTACGCCATTGTTCCCCCTACGTAACTTTTATAAGCGAATAGATTTTTTACTAGACATTACATGCCGCGATTAGGACAGCTTTGTTATAGCAGAAAGATGGTGACCAGAAAAACTGGGGGACAGAAAGCAATGTCAATTAAATGGATAGATTATATTTTATGTACTATGTGTATGTATATGTATTGAACTTTTATCTTGTACAATCTTATTGCAAATTTATTGTGCCTTGTGTTTCAAAGTTCGATGCAATTTCAAATAAACAAAGATGATTTTTGTAGCCCTAGTTAAGGTGTTTGTTCATTTTTTTTTCTTATTACAGAATATATAGTTGTTTGATGTTCATGCTCCATAATAGGTGTTTATGCTTTACTTTAATGTAAATACTTGTACATTTATACCTATATATATGTATATGTACATATATACTAGTATATATCTACATATACATATATACGGGTATATATGTACAAGTATTTACTAGTATATGTGTATATGTAAATACACACTATAGTATATGTACATATTTATATGTATATATAGATGCTTAGTATATGTACATATATACACTAAAGTATATGTACATATACACTATAGTGTATATGTCCATACATACTACAGTTTATATGTATACACTGGTATATATGTACATATATACTGGTATATATGTACATGTATTTACTAGTATATATGTACATACTTATACATATACACTACAGTGTATATGTACATACATGTACTTATATATGTACACATATACTGTAGTGTAAATGTATACGCATATATGTACATATACATTGTAGTGTATATATACATATACTAAGTATATATATACATATAAATTCTTGTACATATATACAAGTATATATATTCATATACAAATATACTAGTGTATACATATACACTACACTGTATATGTATACACATATATATGTACATATATATTGTAGTGTAAATGTACATATACTAAGTATATATGTACATATAAATACTTGTGTATATATATATACTAGTATATATGTACATGTACATATATACCAGTGTATACATATACACTACAGTATATATGTACATATATATTGAGTATATATGTACATAGTATATATGTACATAGTATATATGTACATATAATACTACAGTTTATATGTACATATATTGTAGTAATATATGTAACTAGTGAAATGCTAGTATATATGTACATCTATATACATTGTAGTATATACGTACATCTATATTGTAGTATTATATATTTATCAAAACATATCTTTATTTATTTATTTATTTTGATTTGATTGGCTTGTTAAAATTTCATACAAATATGGTACCACATTATTCCCCGTACGAAGCTTTTAAAAGTAAAGAGATTTTTTACTAGACATGATGCACCGTGACACTGACATCTTTGTCGCAGTAGAAATATGGTGATCAGAGGAGATGAGGAAGAGAAAGCAACATCAATGCACAGATATATTATACTTTATGCACTATCGATAGATAAATTGATGAATATGATGTAATAAAATTTTGTTATGTTTTTGTTGAATTATGTAAAATATTGAATCATAATAATTTTTTAAATGATTTTGTTATATATTAATTATATATTATCATGTATAGTTTATGTTTTAATTCAATTTTATATAAAAATATTAAATTATTCAATTAAATAATTTGAAAAAAAAAAATAAAATTCTGAAAATAGTTTTGGAATGAAAATAGCTAGGGAATTTTCCCTTACAAATTTAGCTAGAGATTTTTCCCTTACTATTTTAGATAGAGAAATTATTATTTTAGTTAGGGATTTTTCCATTGCTAAATTTATTTTGCTAGGGACTATTTTCCTTACTAATTTTTAGTGTCGAGCACTTTATATTGGGAAAGCTTCCATTATTATATCCATTTAGCGATGGTAACTCTAGCTTATTAATTTAGCTAGGGAAATTATTATTTTAGCGAGGAATATTTCTGTTTCTAAATTTTTTTAGCAACGGACTCTTTCCTTCGCTAATTATTAGCAACGAGCACTTTGGATTGGAAAAGCTTCCATCGTTAATCCGTTGCTATATCCCATATAGTGATAGAAAATCTCCATTTAACTAAGGAATTATCCCATGCTATTTGAGATTTTTCTTGTAGTGCAAGAAAGGGACTCAAAAAACAAAAGATTTGCAAGTGTGAAGGAGTAAGCTTCTAACTTCTCAATGAAGATCAAAAATCAAAATTTTAACTATGATACATTTTAATCTTTGAATATAAAAATAAATAAGACAGAAAAAATAAATGAAATAAAGATCCAATTCCAAGAACTTTTGGTAAATCAATTAATGAAGAATTCAGACATGAACAATAACAAATATGGACTAGAAAGCATATCATATAGAGTAATAAATTAGAAAACATAGATGTAAAGAAGCCTACAATTACAAATTCCTAGCATTACAAATATGGGCTGATTACAGATATGAATGATTACAGATGAATAATTAACAGACATTAACATTAACATATTTTCTGGAAAACTACAATCAAAATACAATTTGCTAAAGTAAACTAACTAAGCTAAGAAGAATGAGAATTAAACAAAACTAGTTGACTATAGCCCTCTTAGTAATCCAGTCACATCCTACATTAAGTTTACTAACAAGATAGAGATTAGAAATGAATGAATATAATCTGGTAATACTAAAGCTTTATATTATATGGACACATGACTGAAATACAAAGAGTAAAGCCAAAGAAATGCATAAATAAATAGTTAATTAAAGTAGCAGCCTAAGGACACACAATCTTATGAACTAAAGACCTGCCAAAAAAAATAGCAGTGAAATAGAAATTTATCCTAATATTTAAGTAATTTACTTAAAGATTATTTACATACACATCAATTCAAATTTAAAGGATAAGAAATGTGACAGCTTATTAATTTATCAAAAATTATAGATATGACTATCACTTATATACTTTTCCAATTAGATATATAATTGAGAAATTAATTTTTTGTATTGAAATGCCAAATTTCATTTTCTATGATGGTTGTTAGCTCACATAATATGAAATTTCCAATCTAATCTTTTATTAGCAATATAGTCACATAAAAGAATTATTTTATCAAAGAAAATATTAAAGAAAATCTACATTTTGGCAAGTGCATCTCAAGAGGGCTATTTTTCATAATGCCCAAATAGTCAATGAGTATCATCAAATGCACACAAATATTTATTAATATATGCTAAATCTAAAATAGCTGAAAAGAAAAAAAATAAAAGGAAAACATATGCTATATCAAGAGTATCATATATTAAGAGTTTCATATTATGCATTAATGATAATTTTTGATTTTTGTTTATCATTATTTTTTTATTGCTAATTGTTCAATTTAACAAAATTTATACTACTAGAATAACATTAAAAATAAAATATCACACCAATATTAAAGATATTTCTTCATTTGGAGATTTAGATCCAATAAACAATTTTAATTAAAAAACTTTTCTTTGATATATTGATTCTCTGTAATAATCTCAGAATCAACATTAGATCATAGTCAAAAATTTGAAAGTCATTTTTAAATGACATGTTTCATCTTGTTTGCTTTTTTTTCATTTAGTTCTACGCTATTATTTTTGATAATTTCTAATTTTTTGTATGTGTGACACAGAAATTGGCAAGTTTTTTGTGTACAGAAGCATATTAGAGCACATGTTTCATTGTAAACAATAAATAATGTGCATGTAAAGCAAACATAGATTGAACTATATAAGCAACTTAACATGCACCATATGTCTATTACTTTGGTTATATATACTATATGCACATTTTTTTAAAACAAAAGGGTTTACTCTATTAGTAATCAAATTATCTATCATATTACTCATGTGAACATTATATAATGATGGAATAATTACTTTTTATAAATATATACACGAAATATGTCACCATGCATGGCCAGTGTGCTTTGGGAATGCATGGTATCTAAGAAAACACATTGAGAAAATTCTATACAATGTTTGTTCCCCTGCTTACAATAATGTATAGTCTAACATGGGTTCTTAGTCTTCTACACCCCTCATTTCTCCATCAAGTGTGATATGATCCTACATGCCAATATTAGATAGATATAATAAAGACTTAGTGCAGTGAATTTTTTTCAATAGTACTATTAAACACAAATTAATATTGGGCCAATTAAATTAATGGAAGCATTTACAATCATAATAGAATAGAATAACTATGGAATTTATTGGGTACGTAATTAAAGACCAAAAAATATGATTTATTAAGAAAAAAAAAACTAAATAGAATTAATTCATAAATATCCACCAACAAAAATTACAACCTCAACAAACTATCAACATTAGCAATGACAGCAAAATTAAAGGTTATGATTAAGTTTTACCTTCTTCTTTGAGAAAAATTTAAGAGTTTCACACTATAACCATAGAAACCTATCTAGTAGATAAATTTCCACATATTCTTCATATTCATCGTCTCTACAAGACAAAAATTTTTAAAATATAAACAACCAAAAATTAAAATATAAGATATTATTTTAATTTAAAAAATTACAGTACCTTGCTCTTCTTCTCCTCTTGTTATTATTTTATTCATCCTCTTTTACTATTCTTCGAATTTTAGAGCTAGCATACTTTTTGGTTGATTTGAAATCCATAAAACTTAATAAAAATAATCATTAAAAGAAAAAATGTTCATACTACCAATTTATCATTAATACACAAGAACTCAGCAAAAATACACCCTTTAGCTTACTACCGATTTTAAATTTGCAAAACTCATTTTTAATTTCTCATTAAATTATAATGATGATCAACAAAAAAAACACGCAGGGAGAGTGAGAGATGTTCTTTGTTTGATCGGGTTCTTTGAAATAGCTGCGATGACTATGTGTTTTGAGAGATGTTCTTTGTTTGATACGGTTCTTGGAAACAATATTGGAATGGAAGTGTGTTCTAATAGTCGAAGGTTTTTCAAGATGTGAACTGACCTAATTACGTAGAGACGGCCAGATGGGGGAAAGATGGGTTAGAGATAAAAAATATTAGAAAACAAAATTATATTATATTTAACCATTAATTATATTATTTCATAAATAAATAAATTTATGGTTAATAGTATATGAAATTTTTATGGTTATTTTTTATAATATTATTTATAAATTAATTAAATAAATTTCAGAAATAAAAAAAAAATAATTTATGGTTATGACAATGGAGAAAATAAATAATAATACTAATAACCATGAACATTATTAATTGGTAATTAAATTTTCATATTATTTCATTTATTAAAAAATATATTATTTCATATAACCATTGATAAATTGTATAAATATATAATCATACAAAAATTATAACATCTCAATTAAACAAAAAATAAATAACCAAGTAAATAATGAATAAGTAACATATCAATAATATTCAAATAACTAATAATATATCTGACCATAAAAATAAAAATATATAATATTAACATTATCCAAAAAAATAAAATTAAAAATTAATTACTTAAAAATATAACTTAAAAAAAACACTACACATAAATCGAAAAATAAAAAAAAAACAAAAAGCAACCAAATTTCAACTTGTATATTTTTAATAACAAATTATTTTAGATAATTTTTTAGTAGCTATTTCAATATTTTTAAAAAACGAGAACAAAATATTATGCAAATAAAAATTTTTTATACAATGATTATTAACTTCTGAATTAATAATCGTACATCTAAGTAAAAAAAAGAGTTATGAAAACTATAATACATAACAAATGAGAAGTATCAACAACAAAATTTTAAAAAAGATTTGTTTACTTCTTTAAAGTAAACACCACGATAGAGGAGCTCTATAATGACTCCTAAATGACAATGATAATTGAATTATCTCCCTCAATACCCAATAATACTATCGGCTTCATTCATAGATAAAACTACTAATATTCCTCTATGATATATCATTTTTTCATATCATATATACATTATAGAGATAATCTCTTGTGCATGCATAAAAGCATCATATTGCACATCACTATTCTCTCAGTTGCACATTTATATTAATGTATAAACTTTTATATATAATGGCATATGATTATATAAATGTTTAAGTGAATAGTTATAATGCCATGTTTACAATATTTTTATAAATATTACACACACACACATACATATCTAACACTTTTATAAATAATATATAGTTTATATATCACATTTATATAAACATTATAAATATTATATATTTATATAAAAATTTATATGTTATATAAATGTTTATAAATATGTATAAACATTTTATATATTATATAAATGTTATATAAACAATTATATAAATGGATAATATTATGTAAATATTGTATAAATATTTCTAAACATCAACACATATGTATAAATATTTATATATAACTTTATATGTTTATATAAACATATTAATGTTTATATATAATTCTATATGTTTATATATATTAAAGTATACACATTTATATATAATGTCATAATATTATATAAATATATAAATATTAATATATAATGTTATGTGTTTTTAATATTTATATAAATATTATATTGTTACAAATTGAGCATACTATTTTCCTAAACAATATACCTTTCATGCTATAGTGTTTTTGAAAATATATTTTTTGTTTTTATTTTTTTATTTTTTTTTCAAATCATGAAATATACAGGAAGAATAAAACTATTTTTTGAGTTAACAAGAAAGTAGAAATCTTTTATTTTGATATATTTTTTAATATGAATATTTACTTATTTAGGTAATTTTTTAAAAAAAATATTAGTTTAATGCACCATAACAGAATTTTCCTTACATCTAATAACATATAACAACAATATCAAAATATTTTCAAACAATATTAAACTAGCAAAAAAGAGTTTACTAATCAGTATCACCATGAGTAACTCATATTTTATATTTATTTTAGGATGGTTTATTTTACATGGAAAAAATTAATTTTTTCTTAAATTTTATCAAAATTAAGGAGGTTATAAAAAAACATGAACAATATCAAATTTAATGAATTTGATTTTATCACTATTATACAATAAACACAAACAAAACACTCATGTGTTTTAATTCTTATTTATTTTTTAGCATGGACTTGTAAATTATTTTAATTTGAACTGTTAATTGGAAGTAAATTTTAATATCTTATAATTTGGACAGTTAATTGGGTGTAAATTTTAATTTTTTATTATTTGACTATTAATTATAATTTATTTTATTTTGAAAATTTAAATTAATTTAGAATTTACTGTATTTTTTGTAAAGTTTTCAAATAGCAAATTAAATGATTTGTAAAGCATGAGAAACAAGCTTTAGTATAGCATCATATTGCACATCAATATTCTCTCAGTTACACATATATTTATTTAAATGTTTGAAAGAATAGCAAAACTCAACAATTCTTTCACTAATTATGAATATTCTTGATTATATGAGTATTCTAATTTGAGTTGGATATAAGTTTTAAGCATATGATTAATAATTTTTATAATTTTTAAAATATAATTTTTAGATTTTATCTCTTGATAAAATAAAAATTTATTATATTTTAACATTACACAAAGTCAACTTGATAATTCAAGTAGTACAACCTGAGTTGGTATTCACTTGCAAACTAGGCAACAAAGATCTAGGTTGAGTATTTTTGGCCTTACTAAATCAATGTGAGCAACCAAACTCTCTGAGATATTCGTTTTGCCTTACTTAATTGCTAATTAAACAAATAAATATTTTGGCTTAAACCAAAATAGCATTTCTAACACAAGCACAATAATTAGTCAAAACTTCTATCACTTGTAAACTCTTATGAATCATAGACCAGAAATTATATGATTTGCTTTTAATTAAATTGTTCATAAATAAATAAAACATATTGTGTTAAATGATAATTTAAACAATAAGATTTAAGATAATACTGACATTTCATCCATTGCATTATTTGTGATCAGCTAGCATTCATAAAAATTTTATATAAAACTAATATCAATTTTTTCTAAAGTAAGCTTGGTATTTATGATGTATGTATGCCAACTTTAATGGAAGTTGAGGTATTAAATTGTTTTTCATGGTGTATCGTCTTGTACTTAAAAGTTCATAAACCTATTTCTAATTTTTAAATATCTATAACCTAATTTATGGAGTTTTGTATGGAAATAATGCATTTTAAATATAAAATATAAAATAGAATGCTGGTTTGAAAAATATTACCAACTTAGTGTGTCTGGAAACATCATGGCAATGGCCATCATTCACAATGATGGTCATTGCCACGTTATTAAATTTTAAAAAGTAGAGGCCAACATTGTGAATGGCAGCTAATGAATTTTATAATTTTCAAATGACTCCATTGGGAATGACAGCTATTTAATTAAACCAATGGTCGTCATTCACAATGCCAACATTTGAATTTTAAAAATTTTCAAATGCTATCGTTAGGAACGATGACTATTTAATTAAACCAATGGCCATCATTCTCAATGACAAATATTGAATTTTAAAAATTTTCATATGTGAGTGGTGAATTTGAAGTTGGGTAAGTTTTTAATTCTAAATCTGAATTGTAAAAGGCTGCAAAGATTTACTCAATATGAGTACACAATGAGTTTGTTGTAGTTGCCTCAAAAAAATTACTAGTTTTAAGATGTGAGAAGGCCAAAGTATATCAATATCAATAAAAGTTGCATGCCACGGTTGTTAAACCGTGGCATATAGAATCTATAATTATGTAAATCTGTGTTTAAACTAAGACCATCATCAACTAGAGTCAAAGTTAGTTGCTACTCATATAGAATCTATAATTATGGCACAATTTATATTGTCCCCTGCTACTATTCAAGCAATCATGATGGAGAAATGAGGATATAAAATTTCATATAAAAAAGCATTGGATGGGAAGCATAAGGCATTTAGACACTTATTTGGTGATTTTATTTAATCATATATAGATCTCCCACATTTGTTCTTGGCCATAGAATAAGCCAATCCTGGATGTGTTGTTATTTGGAAAATCATCTTTCATAGTGTGTCAAACAATGAGACATATCAGTGCATGTTCTGGTCATTCAAGCCATCTATTGAAGGGTTCACAAATTATCATCCTATACTAAGTATTAATGGTACACATTTGTATGAGAAGTATAAAGGGATATTGTTGATTGCTATGAGATGTGATAGAAATAATTAGTTATTCCCATTGACATTTGCTATTATAGAAGGCGAGAATATTGATAGTTGGGGAATTTTCATGGCATGTATCAGAAATAGAGTAACTTAACGGACATGGATTTGTGTTATATCTGACAGACATCCAGGTATTATAGCAGCTATGAGTGATCATCATCTTCATTTGGATGCACCATATGGCTATCACAAGATCTATATGCATCATCTTGCAAGCAATTTTATGACCAGCTTTAAAGATAAACTCTTAAAAAATTTGGTCTGCAAAATAGATGTTGCAACAACAACACGGAAGATGAATAGGCATATGGCTACAATTGGGAGAATTAATTCTGAAGCACGACAATGGTTAGAGGTGATCCCTCTTCCGTTATGGGTACTTTCACATGATGGAGGTCGAAAATATGGAATAATGACAACCAATATGTCAAAGGTATTTAATAGTGAACATAAAGGGGCTCATAGCTTACCAATCACTATATTAGTTCAGTTAATATTTTCTTGCCTTAACAGTTACTTTGTTGCAAGAAAGGAACAAGGTGCTAATAGATTGGCATCAGATAAGCAGTTAACACAATATGTTGATACTCGGATTCAAGGTCATGTGGTTGAATTAATAGAAATTATTATTTACGATTACATATTGGGCATATTTTCATGTGAGGTCCAAGAGACCTCAACATAAATGACAAGAAATGCACATGTGGTAAGACACTGATATATGGATTTCCATGTAGCCATAACATAGCAACATGTCAGCATCAATGTGTTGATTTTTAGTTATTTGTTCAAGACTACTACACTACGTAGTCCTACTATGACACTTGGGCACTCTTGTTTTATCCCATATTCAAAGAAGATGAATGACTTTTTTATGATGGTCCAATGATTATAGTTCCTAGGTCAATGAAATGACAAAGTCAATGGCTATCCTAAATCAATTCGTTTACATAATGAAATATACATTATGGAGGAGAAAACTAAGATAAAATGTAGGTTGTGCAAACAAGAGGATCACAATCAGTGGTCTTGTAAGAATATAAATCAAGTTTAGTTGTTTATTTGTAAATGAGGCCTCACTTTTTTGTTGTTATTCGGTATAAGACTTATCTACTAATATTAATTTCTTGTAAATGAGGCCCTAAATATTTTGTTGTTGTCTTGTATCAGACTTATTCTATTGAATGAAACATTCTTATTCTATGTGTGTATTATAAAATATCATTGTGATTAATATTGACCACCATGTTTGACAATTATTCTAGATTTATTATATCTTATAGATATGGCTAGGGGGTTTCATGATGTGGATCTTTCGAATACATCTATCTTGGTATTGTAAGATAGACACTGATCACACTTAGTAGATACAGAGCAGGTACATAATTTATTAATTAGCAATTACTATTAGTAGTTTTAACATGTAATTTATACATAATCACTTTTAAATTTGGTTGTTTCGTTGCTTATAGCTTTAGGAGATCTTCAATCCTCAATAACAGATGAGAGCCTCCATGACTATGTGGAGGATGGATATTTGGATTCAGCCATACATGAGTAGGGCTGGATTTTATGGTTTATATCAGTTTGGGCCACATTGCGATCGATTGGCCACTTATCACCTCACTCATCAAGAGGTGGTGGCCTGAGATACAAATGTTTTTATGCTAGTAGGGGAGATGATGATTATCTTATAGGATGTCGCCATCCTCCTTGGCCTTTGTATCCATGACCCAGCTGTCACTGGCACATATGTGTTTGATGTGGTGGTGTTGTGCGTGGAGTTGCTCGGTTCATCCCATCCACCGATGCTATCAGAAGAGCCACTATCTCTTTGTGGTGGTTATGTATCTAGTTATACACCCCACCACCTATTGTAGACTGAGGTCACATTAGAGCGTTGTGCATGTGGGTTCATCTTAGTGCTCATTGGATCCTTCTTGTTTATGGACAAGAAGGGTGTGCATGTTCTCATGTCCTTTCTCTCACTACTTTGAGATTTAATGGATACTATGATATATAGATGGGGTGGTGCAGTACTAGCACATACATACCATGAGTTATGCCGAGCTAGCTTAAATCATAGCCATGGTGTTAGCAGTTGTATTACACTCATACATGTATGTAATAAATGAGAATGTGTTGTTATGTATATTGTTTTATCATATTTTTCTTAACGCAATATAAAAATTATAATATTATGACATACTTTCTCATTATTTTGTATTCAGATATGGTCTTGGGAGAGACTTCAGGTCGGGCAACCCAATTTTGGGCAACCACATGCATATATAGCACCACCACCCGCTCATGCCTTACACGATGCTGATGTCAATTTCGGGGATGGTGACCTACCTGAGGCTATTCGCAATGGATTACCAGCTCAATCTCTGGCAAAGCTAGAGGTAGAGCTAGCTCTTTCACTAGGGTGTGGATGAAAAGTACCTTTGACATGGGTGCATAACCCATCGGGTGTACTCCTCCTAAACCAAGATCAGCTAGATGCACAGCCTCCTGATCAGGTAATGTTTATGTAAAATTATATGGTTCTATATTAATTATATTCATATTATTGTAAAATTTATTGATATTATGTGTTCACATGCAGGTGTCATGGCAACCATACGTGGGAGAGTTACTTGATCAACTCTCATATAGCTACTTAGCTGATCAGGAGATCTACCAGATGATGTCACAGCTTATTTATTTCAAGATTGTTGAGTGGCATCATCTAGATAAAGTTCCTGCACCAGTTTGGGATGCTTCAAAAGATACATCCAGCTTGCTCATACGAGCAACAATTGCATGCAATGGATGCACGTGGATGATACCAGTGCGATTGGGTGATGTATCATGCAACATACATAGAATTATAGGAGACACGAGTGGCTAGGATTATCACTTCACCCCCTATGGTAGGTTTAATGGACTTTCATTATCCATACATGCAGTGGTATCATCATATTACACAATGTTTGATGACACGATTACTTCATAGGGATGATATGTGGTTCCATACTACAGCCGGTAGTATGGATCTTTTGGTAAGTTAGAGTCATGCGTTTCTAAAATATTTTACCTAATTTTTAATAATTAGATTATGTAATTATAATTCTTTCTTTGGTTCACTCAGATTGCCGCTATGGTTGACATAGCTATTTGCTCTCGTGTTGATACCCTTGGTGTTTTTTGCAACATACATCATATTGCCCGATCGATGTTACACCAGATTGGTATAGAGCATCATATCGCTGGGTACACTAAGGAAGCTTCAACATCACATGAACCATTTATTAGACCTCCTGTCATCAACACCATCACGTATGCATCCCATTCGAGGTAGAGGGAGAGGGAGAGCGGAAATTGATCACAAAGGTCATGCTCAAGATGGTAGGTTAGGTCATGGTTCAAATAGTGAGAGTGGTTTAGGTACACTTCGAGCCGACAATGCCTACTTTTTACCCCTCATCCAAGATGTTTATACCCCCACACACCTACATATCACCTTACATACCCACTCAAATTGACGCATCACCTTTTCTACCCCCATATTGACACAATTCCTCTAAATGTGCTTGTTCCTTCTGATTATCCAAGATATACTCCGATCATCTTGGACACAATTCTTGTTAAAGTTGTGTGTGTGTTAAATTTATCTACTTCAAGTCTTTTAAATAAATATGTTTATCTATTTTTTGTTGCATGTGATGTTTTGTGTGTTTTGATTGAAATAGAAAGGAGGGTACAGATTTTGTTGCCAAGGTGAAATCAAGTTTGAGCGACTCCGTATGATGCCTCCCACAACCAATATCTCCAAGAGATTGTTCATACATGGGATTAGATTGCGAGAGCACTTGTTGACTATGCACAAAAAAAGGCTGGAGGCACCTACAACTCTTTTTGTGGGACCCAGGAGAAGATTGTCAGTTCTGCATCATAGATATGATTTGATGTTTCGCATGCTTATATATTTGTTGGATGATTAGAACTTATGTGTGCGTGTGGTGGCTTGAGATATGGTTTTAATTTATTTTATAATTTTTTCAGTTGGATATAATAGAATCTATGTATCCTATAATTTAATTTTTTGCACTTGAGATGTGGATAATTAAAAGACTGATGAAGATTTCTATATAATATGCAAATGCTGAATTGTTTGTAGCTGTAGGGTTTGGTGGAGAGGAGGAGGCAACTAGTGGAATAAATGGCTGAAAATTTTAGGGGGTTAGGTGAAAATGAAGATAAGAAAATGGAGGAAGGGAGAAGAAGATCAGATAGGGATAAACTCGTTTAAAAGGCAGTGTTGTGAACGACAAATATTAGTTTAATTAAATAGTCATCGTTCCCAATGCTAGCATTTGAAAATTTTAAATTCAATAGCTGGCATTGACAAAGATGTCCATTGGTTTAATTAAATAGCAGTCATTCCTAAAGTTGGCATTTAATAATTTTTGAAATTTAAATGCTGCCATTGTGAATGATGACCATTGGTTTAATTAAATAGTCATCATTCCCAATGCCGGCATATGAAAATTTTTAAAAATCTATATCCAGAATTCACAACACCGGCCTCTGATTTTTAAAATTCAAAAGCATGGCTATTAATATTAAATTCTAAAAATAAATTTCAAGATAGTTATTTAGTGAGGAATATTTTCTGGAGCTAATTAGCTAGGAAAAATACATCAATAAATTCGTTGATAAATTTTCCTCCAACCTTTGTACCGAACTCTAAGACAATATTGGCTAGAGATATTTTTCCATCAAAAATTTTTATCACTATTCCATCAAAAATCCATCATAAATTATTCATTCGATATAAAATCAAACATATATTGCTATTCACTAGCTAATCCCTTTGAAATTAGCTAGGGATTATTTGCCTAGGAAATTTTCGAACCTAAATAGATAATTTCTTATAGCGTATGTGTCTATCTATCTATATATCTATTTATCTATGTATCTATCTGACTATCTGTCTGTCTATATGGATATCTATATATTTATATATCTATATATTTATCTTATTGACTATTTATCTATTTATCTATTTTTCTATCTATCTATCTCTTCTATTTATCTAAGAATCAATCAATTTATCTGTCTGTCTATCTCTATATATATATATATATATATATATATATATATATATATATATATATATATCTATTTATCTATTTATTTATCAATCAATGTATCTATCTAATAATCTATTGCTATCTATCTATTTGTATATCTATCTATCTCTCAATCAATCTAAATATATGTCTATCAATTTATTTATCTATCTATCTCTCTATATATCTATCTATATATCTATCTATAAATCTGTCTATCTATCTATCTATCTATCTATCTTTCTATATTTCTATCTATCTAACTAACTAACTATCTATCTATCTTTCTTTCTTTCTTTCTATCTATTTATCTATCTATTTATCTATATATCTTTATATATATATATATATATATATATATATATATATATATATATATATATATATATATATATATATATATCTTTTTATTAATCTATATATCAATCTGTCTATCAATCTATCTATAAATCAATCAATCAATAAATCAATGTTTCTATCAATATGAATATATATTGGTCCATCTATATGTCTATCTATCGGTATATCTATCTTTCTATCTATCAGTATATCTATCTTTCTATCTATCTATCTGACTATCTAGGTGTCTATCTGTTCGTCTATCTATCTATTTATTTATATGTGTATCTATATATATATATATATATCGATCTATCTATTTATTTATCTATCTATTTGTCTATTTATTTAACTATCTATTTGTCTATTTATTTATCTATCTATCTACCTATCTATCTTTCATTATATCAATTTATTTATCAATTAATCTACCTATTTGTCTATCAATGTATCTATCAATCTGTTTGTCAAAATATTATCTATATATTTGACAGTCTATCTATTTGACTATCTATCTATCTTTCTATCTATTTGTCAGTTAGTCTATCTATCTATCTGTGTGTCTGGTTGTGTACCTATTTATCTATCTATCTATCTGGATATTTATTAGTCTTTCTAATTGTGAATCTACCTAACTTTCTATCTACCTGACAATTTGCATGCATAAAAATTTGTATGTTTATCTCTCTATTTATCTATCTATCAATCATTCTATCTATTTATATGTCAATCAATCTACCTATTTATCTATCTATTTGTCAATGTATCTATCTATGTATTTGTCTATCAGTCTTTCTATCTATGTGACTATCTATCTATCTATCTAACTTAATATTTATCTGTCTATCTATCTGTCTATCTATCTATCTGCCAATAGATATATCTATCTATCTTTATGTCTTTTTATTCATCCGTCTATTTATCTATTTATATAACTATCTATGTATCTATCTATCTATGTATCTATCTATCTATCAATTTGACTATATATTTGTATATCTATCTATTTATCTATCTATCATTCTGACTATCTATCTATATGATCTATCTGTCTGTCTATCTATCTTTCTTTCTATCTTTCTAAAAATTTGGCTATCTATTCATCTCATATATCCATCTACTTATCTATGTATCTATTTGTATATCAATCTATCTAGTAATCTATCTATCTACCTATTTTTCAATCTATATATCTTTCTATCTATCAATCTCTCTATCAATTATTATATCAAATTGTGTGTCAATCTGTCTATCAAGCTATCTATAATCTATCTATTAATCTATCTATTAATTTTCCTATCAAACAATAAATCTATCTATCTATCTTACTATCTGTCTATCTATATGTATTCTATGTGTCTATCTATCTGTCTATTTATCTATTTATCTAAGTATCTATCTAATTATCTATCTATCTATCTGTCAGTCTGTCTGTCTATCTATATATCTATTTGTCTATCTATCTATCTATATATGTATCTAATTATCTATCTATCTTTCTATCTATTGTCTATCTATCTATTGTCTATCTATCTATCTATAAATCTTTCTATCTATCTATTTGCTAATCTTTCATATATCTTTCTTTCTATATATATGGCTATCTATCTATCTATCTATCTTTCTATTTATATATCTATCTATCTATCTATATAATTGTCTATCTATCTGTCTATCTTTATATCATTCTACCTATCAATTTATTTATCAATAAATCTACCTATTTTTCTATCAATCTATCTATTAATTTGTCTAACAAACTATTTCTATATATATCTATGTGTCTATCAATTTATTTATCTATCAATCAATTTTTATACCTATCTTTCTATCTACCTTTCTACCTGACTATTTGTTTGTCTATCTATCTAATTATTTGTTTATCTATCTATCTATCTATTTATCTATATATATATATATATCTGTCTATCTCTCTGTATGTCTATCAAACTATCTATATATTTATCTATCTATCTATCTATTTGGATGTCTGACTATTTGTCTATCTATATATCTATCCATCTATATATCTGTGTATTTATCTGTCTATATATATATATATGCCTTTCGCTCTATATAAGTATCTGTCTATCGATCTATCTATCTATATGATTATTTTATCTGTCTATCTATCTTTGTAATTATTTGTCTATCTATCTGTCTACCTATCTTTGAATTTATATGGGTATTTATTTGTTTATCTATTTTTCTATCTATTTTTGTATCTATTTGTCTATCTATATATCTATCTTTCTACCTATCTATTTATCTATCTATCTATATGTTTGTCTATGTATTATTCTATCAACTATCTTTCTATCATTCTTTCTTTCTATCTAAAAATATATTTATGTATTAGTCTTTCAATTTGTCTATCTATATGTATATCAATCTCTCAATCAAATTTGTATATGAAACTGTGCATCAATCTGTCTATCACTCTATCTATCATTCTGACTCTTAATCTATCTATTAATATGTCTATCAATCAATCAATCTATCTATCTATTTATATGTTATTTTATTAAGCAATCTATCTATCTATCTATCTGTCTATCTATGTATCAATCTATGTGTTTATCTTTATGTGTATCTATTTGTCTATCTATCTATTTGTAAATCTATATATCATTCTATTTATCTATCTATTTGTCTGTCTATCTATTTATCTATATATTTATGTATATATATGTATGTATGTCTATCTATTTATATATCTATCTATCTACCTGTCAATTTGTCTATCTCTCTGTTTATCTTTCCGTATATTAATTTGTCAATCTTTCTGTATATATTTTTGTCAATTTATCTGTCTATCTATATGCCCATCTATCTATCTATCTTTCTATTTATCTATCCGTATATCTATATGTCTATTTATTTTTCTATCAATCAATCAATCTTTCTTTCTTTCTTTCTTTCTTTTTTTCGATCTTTCAATCTAATTATCAATCAATCTACCTATTCGTCTATCTATTTGTTAATCAATTTGTCTATCATACTATTTATCTATCTATATATTTATCTGTGTCTATGTCTATATGTTTGTCTCTTTTTTCTGCCTATCTATATGTTTATCTGTTTGGTTGTCTAACCTTTTCCCTTAATGTCTATCTTCCAAACTTTCTATCTACATGACTGTCTAATTTTCCTAACTATTTGTCTATCTATCTATTTATCTGTCTATCTTTCGATCTATTTATCTATTTATATATCTAACAATCAATCAATCTACCTATCTTTTTGCATATCTATAAGTCTATATATATGTCTATCATTTTTCTATATATCTGACTATATATCTACCTATCTATTTATATATTATCTATCTATCTATCTGTCAATCAATCAATCAATCAATCTGTCTATCTATCTATCTATCTATCTATTTATCTATAAATCTGTCTATCTATCAGTCTTTTTATTTATCTATCTATCTATCTATATGACTATTTATCTATCTATCTATCTATGAATATATCTGTCTATCTATCTATCTATATGTCTGTATACATATTTTTCATATATCTATCCATCGATCTATCTAATAATCTATTTATCTATCTATATATCTACATATCTATATATCTATCTATATATTGATATAATTTTCTAACTATCTTTCTATCTATTTGTCAAAAAATCTATCTATCTATCTGTTTATATATTTTTATATTTATCTATCTATCTATTTTCTATCTATGTATCTATCTATCTACCTATCTATATATAAATCTATCTGTCTTTCTATTGTCTTTTAATTTGTCTTAACTATATATATATTGATCTTTCTATCAATTTGTATATCCAACTGTGTATCAATCTATCTACAAATCTATCTATCTATCTGTCTATTAATCTTTCAATCAATCAACCAATCTATCTTTCTACTTATGTTTTTATCTATATATATATCTATTTATCTATATGTCTATATATGTGCCTATCTATCTGTCTCTCTATCTATTTTTCTATATATATATATATATCTATATATCCATCAATCTAGCTGTCTATGTTTCTATATATCTATTCGTCTATCTTTTTATCTAGCTTTTTGTCTATTAATTTGTCTATCTATGTATCTTTCAGTCAATCTATCTATTTATCATTCTATTTATCTATCTATCAATCTATCTATCTTATTGTAAATGTATCCATCTATCTCTCAATCTATCAATCTATCTATCTTATTGTAAATGTATCCATTTATATCTCTATCTATTATTTTATCAATCAATCTATGTGTCTATCTATCTTTCTATGTATCAATCTATATATCTTCTCTAACTATCTATCATAATATTTATTTATCGATCTATCTCTAATTTTATATGTCTATCAATCTATTTATCTACCAATCAAATAATCTTTCTATCTATCTAAGTATCTATCTATCTATCTACCTATCTATCTATCTATATAATGATCTCTCTATCTATAGATTTATCTTTCTATATCTATATATCTATCTTTATATCTGTGTATTTATCTATATATTAATCTATCTAACTTTTTATCCATATTTCAATATATCTATCTATCAATCTGTCTATTTATCTGTCTTTTCATCTATCTATCTATTTATCTATTTATCAGTCTATCTATCTATTTGTCAATCAATCAATCTGTATATTTATCTATCAATTTATCCTTTTGTCATCTTTTCCCCTATCTATCTGTCTATCAATCTTTTTTTTATTTGTCTATTTAACTATCTATCTATCTTTTAGTCTATCTATCTATCAATATATTTGTCTATCTATCTTTGTAATAATACATATATCGATCTATCTATTTATATATCTATCTATCAAACAATCCATCTATCTGTCTATCTATTTAGCTATCTATGTGTTTTCTATTTGCTTATCTATCTATCAATCTACATGTCTATCTATTTAATTAACTATCATCTCATCTATTTATCTATCTATCTGTCTAATATCTATATATCTATTTATCTATTTGATTATTTTTTATTTATCTATATGTCTATCTATAATCTATCTATCTATGTATTTATCTATATAATAATCGATCGATCTATCTATCTATCTATCTATCTATTTCTTTATCAATCTTTATATCTATATAACTATATATCTATCTATCTTTTTGTCTATATATCTATATATCTAAAATTTTTTTATCTAGCTATCTATCTATATATTTATCTATCTATTTATGTATCTATCTATTTATTTATCTTCCTATCTATCTATCTATCTATATATCTATTTGTCAATCATTTATTTTGTAAAACTATCTATCTATGAATCTATATATCAATCTGTCTATTAATCTTTATATCAATCTATCTATAAATTTGTCAATCTATATATTAATATGTCTATCAATGTGTCAATATAAATGTTTCTAAATCAATCAATCAATCATTCTGTCTATCTTTATATCTATCTATTTCTTTATAGATGTCTCTATCTAACTATCTATCTATCTATTTATCTACCTATCTATCTAACTATCTATCTTTTTATTTGTCTAACTATCTATCTATCTATCTGCCTATCTATCTATATATTTATCTATTTTTATATATATCAGTATATCAATCATTCTATCTATCTATCTATCTATCTATCTATCTTTGTTACTATATATATGTATATATATGTGTCTATCAATTTCGCTATCGATATGTCTGTCTATCTATCTACCTATCTCTATAACTATCTATCTATTTATCTTTTATTTGCATATATATCTATTTATCTATCTATCTATCTAGCTATATCTCTATTTATCTATATATCTATCTATCTATTTGTCTATCTATATATCTAGCAATCAATCAATATATCTATCTTTCTATCAATCAATCAATCAATCAAACTATCTATTTATATGTTTATTGATATGTATATCAATTTTTATAACAATGTTTATATCAATCTATCTATCAATATGACAAATTATCTCTTAATCTTTGTCTTTATATATGAATATCTATATATCAATCTACTTATATATCTATCAATTTATTTGTCGATCTATTTGTATGTTTATCTATTTGTATATCAAACAATCACTCAATCTATTTCACTATTAATACATCTATGAAACTATCTATCTATCTATCTTTCATATGTCTATATGTTTGTTTGTTTTATTTGACTATCTGTCAATCTTTTTGTCTATTTATTTGTCATTCTCTCTTTCTGTATATCTATTTATGTCTTTGTCTTTCTCTCCATCTATCTGTCATTTGTTCTATAAATCAAGTTGTCGGTGTGTCTATCAATTTATCTATCTATCTATCAGTGTATCTATCTGTCAATTTATTATTCTATCTATTTGTCTATCTATATTTCTAGCTATTTATCTTATATTATTTCTCTCTTTTTATTTGTCTATGTACCTATCCATTTATCAATCTATGAATTTGTTTGCCAAACTATCTATCTATCTATATAATATCTATCTGTCTATATATTTGTCTATATATCTATCTATCAATATATCCATTAAACTTTATATCTATATATTTATCTATCTATTTGTCAGTTTATCTGTATGTTTGAATGTCTACCAATCTGTCTGACTATCTTTCTATCTATTTGTCTATCTATTTGTATATGTGTCTCTCTATCTATCTGTCCGTCTATATGTTTGCATGTCTATCTATTTGTCTATCGGTCTAGCTATCTATCTATCTGTCTATCTCTCTATGTATCTATCTATCAATCTATATATCTATAATCTATTTATCAATTTGTTTATTAATCTGTCTATTTATGTGTCTATCTAGCTGTCTAATTATCTATTTATTTGTATAGCTATCTATCTGTCTGTCTATTATTCTATCTATCTATTTGTCTGACTATCTATCTATTTATCTTTTTATCTATCTATCTATCTATCTGTCTATCTCTATATCAATTTGTATATCTATTTGTTTATCTATATCTCGAATAATCCATCTATCTGTCTATTAATCTATCTATATGTATATCCATCTATATATCTATCTGGCTAATAATCTACATATTTATCTATCTATATATCTATATAATATGTCTATATATATATATCTATCTATCTATCTAACTATCTATCAGTCTATCTATTGGACTATCTTTCTCCCTATATATTTATTTACATATATATCTATCTATTTATCTATCTATATGTATATCTATTTGTCTATCTATTTATCTTTCTATTTATCTATCTATTTATCTATCTATCTATTTAATTATTTGTTTATTTATTTGTCGAATGATTCGTCTATGTATTTATCTATCTATTGAAAGGTATATATATTTGTATATCTGTATATCTATATTTTGAATGGTTTATATATTTGTATATCTATCTATCTAATTTTCTATTAAATTGTCTATCTTTCCATCAATCTGTCTATTAATTTGTCTATCTATCTACCCATAAATTTGTCTATTATTATTTTTATAAATTTGTATATCTATGTGTCTTCTAATTTATATTTCTATCTATCTATTGATTTATCTATCTATATATCTATTTATATGTTTATATATATATATATATATCAATCATTCAATCTATCAATCTATCTTTCATTCTATATATCTAACTTTTTATATATCTGACTATCTGTAGCTATATCTATCTATCTTTCTAACTATATATCTATCTATCTGTATATCTATTAGTCTATCTATCTGTCTATCTATTTGACTATCTATATTTCTATATTTCTATCTTTCTATCTATCTATTTGTCTATTTATCTATTTTTCTTTCTATCTTTTTATCTATCTATCTTTCTTTCTATATAACTATTTATCCAATCTAACTATCAATTTGTCCTTCAATCTATATATCTATGTATCTATATATCTATCTATTTATCTATCTATCTTTTTGTCTATCTATCTATTTATCTATCCATTTATCAATATGTATATCAATTTCAATATCTATATGTCTATATATTTATCTATCTGTCTATATATTTATCTATCTATCTATCTATATGTCTTTCTAGTTGTCTATCTATCTATCTTTCTTTCTATCAAGATAACTATATATCTTTCTATCTATCTATCTATTAGTCTATTTATCTATATATATATATATCGGACTATCTATTTATTTATTTATCTATCTATCTATATGTCAGTTTGTCTATCTTTATATTTAATTATCTATCTATCTTTATATCTATCTATGTATCTTTCTGTTTATCTATATGTCTATTTTCTTTCTATCTAACTAACAAACTATCTATATATCTATTTCTCTATCTATATATCTCTCTATCTATCCATCTGTCTATCTATTTTTCTATCTATCTGTCTATCTACCTATCTATCCATCAATGGATCGATCTATCTATCTATTTGTTTATCTATATAGCTATATGTCCTTTAGTTTGTCTATGTGTCTATTTATCTTTCTAACAATTTGTCTAACTATCAATCTAAATATCAATATATCGATATATATGTGTCTATATCTATCTATTTATCTAACTATCTATTTATCTTTCTATATATTTGTCTATCTCTCTATCTATCAACATGTATATTTATCTATCGATATATTTATCTATCTATGCGTGAATATATCTGTCTTTCTATTTGTTTATCTATCTATTTGTCTATCAGTGTATCAATATTTTTAACTATTTCATTATTTATGTATCTATCTATCTATCTATCAATCAGTCTATCTATCTATAAGTCTATCTAACTATCTATTTATCCATCTAAGTATCTATCTATTATTCAATCTATCAATATGTATTTCTATATGTCTATAAATCTATCTATTGATATATTTGTCTCCCTATATGTCTGGGTATCTATCTATCTATTTGTCTATCTATTTGACTATCTATCTAATTATAAATCGGTCAATCAATCTATTAATATGTCCATCTATCTCTATCTATTTGTCTCTATATCTCTCTATATGTTTATCTATCTATATATATATATCAAGCAATTGATAAACCTATTGAATTATCTATCTATCTATCTCTCTATATTTTTATCTTTCTATCTAACAATGTGTCTATTTATCTATATATATATATCTATTTATCTATTTATTTATTTATCTATTTATCTATCTATCTTTTTATCTAATTGTATATCTATCTTTCTATCTAATTGTCTATTAATCTCTCTATCTATTTGTGTTTCTATCTATCTATCTATTTGACTATCTATCTATTTATATAAATATTTATCAATCTGTATATCTATATGTTTATTAAATTATCTATATATCTCTCTATCTATCTATCTATTTGTATGACTATCTCCTTTTCTATCTTTCTATCTATATGTCTCTCTATATATATATATCTATCTATTTATCTATCTATTAGTCTATCTATTTGTTTATCTATTTATATATCTATCTATCTATCTATCTATCTATCTAACTATATGTGTGTGTGTTTGTCTATCTATCAATCGATCTATCTATCTATCTATTTTTCTGTCTGTCTATCTATTAGTCTATCTATCAATCTTTATATCAATCTATCTATCAATCTATCTAATAATCAATCTTTAAATCTTCCTATCTATTTGTTTAAATATTTGTCTATGTATTTATCTATCTATCCATCTATGAATCTATCTATTTATTTGTTTAAATATATGCCTATCAAGGTGTCTATCAACCTCTTTATCTATTTGTCTATCTATTTGACTGTCTATCTATTAGATTATCTATCTATCTATTTATCTATCTGTTTGTCAATCTATCTATTTATGAATTTTTCTATCTATTTATAAATATGTCTATCTATTTATTAATGTATTTGTATATTTATCTATCTATCTATCTAATAATCTTTATATTTATCTATCTATCTACCACTATATCTTTCTTTCTATCCAACTCTCAATCAATCTATCTACTGTCTAATTATCTATCTATTTCTATACATTTCTATTTATATATCTATCTATGTATCTATAAATATGTCTATTTATCTATCTATCTATATATCTATCAATCTATATCCATCTATGTATATGACTATCTATATGTCGATCTATATTGCTAAATATCTGTCTATCTTTTTGTATTCCTATATGTTAATTTATTTGATTATCTATTTGTATATCTATCTGTCTATTTGACTATATAATATTATATTTATCTATCTATTTATCCAACTATCTTTATCTTTCTATCTATATTTTTATCATATATCTATCTTTTTATCTATCAATCTACCTATATATCGATCTATTTAATAATATATCTATCAATCAATCAATCTCTTTATCTATCTATCGATCTTTCTATCCAACTATTTGTATATCTATTTGTATAACTATCTATCAATCTCTCTCGATATTTACCTATCTATCTATTTGTCTGTCTTTCTGTCTTTTAATATATTTATTTATGTGTCTATCAATCAATCAATCTATTTATTTAACTATTTGTAAAATATATCTATCTATTTATATATCTATCTATAAATCTATCATTTAATCTATTTGTCTATCTTATATGTCTATTTATCTATGTATCTATCATTCTATCTTATATGTCTATCATTTATCTATTTGTCTATCTATCTCTTTTTCTATCTGTCTATTTATCTATCCATCTATCTATCTATTTATTTGTCTAAATATCTTTAATTTATCTTACTATCTATCATTCTATTTTTATTCATATCTATATATCTATCTATGTATCTTTTTATCTATCTCTATATCTATCTTTCTATCTTTCTATCTGTCTATCTATCTATTTATCGATCTATTTATCAATCTATCTATGAATCTATGTATCATTTTTTATATCCAACTATTTAAATATCTATCTATCTATCTATTTATCTATTTATTTGTCTATCCTTCTATTTATATGTCTATATAGTTATCTATCTATTTATGTGTTTATCTATCTATATTTCTTTTATCTATCTTTGTATCTATATATCTAACTATCTAACTATCTAACTATCTATCTATCAGTCTATCTACCTGTCTATCTATCTGTCTATCTCTCTATTTATATATCTAACTATCTATCTTTATATCTATTTGTCTATCTTTATGTCTATATATCTGTCTATTAATCTATCTATTTAGTTTGTCCATCTCTCTTTCTATCAATCTATCAATCTATCTGTCTATCTATTTGTCAATCTATATTCTTATCTATTTTCCTATATATATATATATCTCTCTCTCTCTGTCTGTTTGTCTATTTCTTTATTTATCTATCTGTCTATCTAGCTATTTATTTTATTTCTATTTATCCATCTATCTCTTTATATATCTATCTATCTATTTATTTATTTGTCTATCTATTTGTCTATCTATCTACCTATCTATATGTATTTCTATCTGTTTATATATCTATTTATCGATCTATCTATTTATCTCACTTTCTATTTGTCTATCATTTAGTCTTACAATCTTTCTTTCAATCTATCTATCCAACTATTTATCTATATGTCAACCTTTCTATCTATCTATTTGTCTATTTGTCTATCTATCTATCTATCTATTTGTCCATCCATCTATCTGTCTATCAATCTTTATATCTATCTGTCTTTCTATTTGTCGATCTATATGTTTATATATATATATATATATATATATCTATATATTTAACTATCTACTGATCGATATGTCTTTCTATCAGTATATATCTATCTGTCTATTTATCAGTCTATCTATTTTTCTATATATATATATATATATATATATATCTATCTATATGTCTATATATCTATCAATCTATTTTTATATCTAACTATCTATTTGTCTATCGGTCTATCTATTTATTTGTCCATCTATCTGTCTATATTTTTATCTAATAATCTATCTATCTATATGTCTATCTATATATCTATCTATCTCTGACTATCAATCTATCTATCAATTTGTTTATCCAACTTTCTATCTATTTGTATAACCATCTATCTATCTATCTGGATGTTTGTCTAGCTGTCTATCTTTTTGTCAAAATTTTATCTATCTATTATCTATCTTTATATCTATCTATCCATCTATCGATCTAACTAATTATATATTTGTATATCTATCTATCTAGCTATCTATTTGTCTATATATATTTGTCTATCTATCTATTTTTTCTATCTATTTTTTATCTATCTTTATATCTATCTATGTATCCATCTGTCTATCTATCTATATATCAATCTGTCTATCTATCTATCTGTCTATCTATCAATATTTTTATCAATTTGTATATCAATCTACCTTTTAGTCTTTCTTTCAATCTATCTTTCTATTTGTCTATTTATGTTTATATCTATCTGTCTATCTATCTATTTATTTATCTATCTACCTATATATCTGTCTATCTATATCTTTATATATCTATTTATCAATCTATATATAAATCTATCTATCTATCTTTCTATTTATCAATCAATCTATTTGTCTATGAATCTATCTATTTATCTATCAATCAGTCTATTGATCTATCTATATATGTATCTATATTTCTATCTATCTATCTATCAGTCAAATACTATATATATATATATATCAAACTATCTTCCTGCCATTCTATTTGATTATCTATTTGTATTTCTATCTGTTTATCTATCTATCTATCTATTTAACTATCTATTAGTCTATATATTAGTCTATCAATCAGGCAAGGCATGGCACGGCCTGCCGTGCCTGCGGGCAGTGCCGGGCACGGTTATTTTAAACCGTGTCGGCCATGCACGACACGGTACAGTAACCATGCCGTGCCTGGCCCGGCACGAAGGCATGCTCGTGCTCAAAAAAATATGGGCCGGTCCAGCCCGGGCCGTTTGACACCTCTATATGTATGCCCCTACTAAAATTTATAAGAATTAAACAATTGAGTAAAATTTTTACTATTCTCTTTTAATATTCCGTCTTTTTCAACATAATTAATATAACATTTTTTAATGATCTTCTCGCTTTAAGTAATTTTTAGAATTTTATAAATTCTAAATTTTATCAAATAATTTGAAATTTTATGCCTTTACAAATATTTCTTATTATCTTCATAAAAATTAATATGAATTCTTAAAAATTTATCACCATAAAATATATATATTTATATATTTTTTTAACATAAAGAGTATTTATAATTCTTAGGAGAGTGGCTTGAAGATTTATCATCTTTTCATGTGTGCCTTGCTATATGTAGTTTATAAATTTTGAAGCCATTTAATTTATTTTTCTAGTTGGAAGGCCAAACATCTATTTTTAGAAATTATTTATATATTTATTATTTAATCAATTTAATATTTAAAAATTATAAGGTGTTTGTTTTTTATGTGTGCCTTGCTACATAGACATTAAATTATTGAAAATAATTTATTAAGTAAAAAAAAGGTGAGGATATATGTTTTATATATATTTATTGTTTATTAAATGTTTTGCTAATTAATAATTAAAACATTTATGAAATTTTAAAACTTAAAAAACCATATCTTGTTGTCAAGAGAAAACTCTAAGTCTCTAACTAGTGTTATCTGCCTCTCTTTCTCAACACGGATAAATCAAAACAAAACCTAATAGTGGAAAAGAGTATTTACTTCAGCTGTGAGTTTCTTATCGATTCGAGGTGTGCCTTCTACCCTTTCTCTTCATCACTTATCATAATGCAGTAGTGTTTGTTTTGATTCTAATATTTTTTTCCAATTTCATATTTTACTAGCTTATGTATATTCTCCAATAAACCTGGCTTACTAGTTCTCAACACGGATGTGTTCATCTTTTTTCAATCTATTTTGCCACACAGACAGGATTGTGGCTGTGTGTATTTTTCCATGGATGTGTTAGTCACAAAGAGAGGGTTAGTGTTTGTGGTGAGCAGTGTGTATATAACAACATATTTAATATTTACATAATAAATTTTGTAAATAAGATGATCCCAAGATTAATAACACATAAATATATATATTTGTATTTTACTATATGTTTAACTATAAAAATAGTATACATAACTAAATATAAATATATCAACATATATTTAATATATATATATATATATATATATATATATATATATAATATAAAACTATATATAAATGTATTTAACAAAATGTATAACAAAATATAATTATATATAAATGTATATATCTACATTAATACCTATCCATAACGTCATGTCTAAATATATATAATTACATGGAAAAATATATTTAATTACATCTACAACATGTATAACTACATATGTAACTATATGTATAACTATGTGTGCAATTACACATGTAACTATAATTATAATTAAAACTTATAAGAACATATAAATAACTATATGTTAAACTATATATGTATAACTATTTATAAATATTTGTATAACTATATAAAACTCTTTATAACTATATTTAATTATATTTGTAACTATGTAAACTATATTTATAACTATATTTAACTATATATAATGATTTTTTAACTATATAATAATTTATAACTATATGTATAATTCTATATAACTATATTTCTAACAAAATATACTATACATATAATAATACATAACTATATATAATTGTAATTTACTATATGTATAACTATAAAAACATTATATATAACTATATCTTTAACTACATACATATTTATAACTATATGTATAATTAAATATATTTATATATAAATCTATTTATACTTAAATATACTATAGGTATAAGAACATATAACTATAATTAATTGTCTTTTACTATGTATAACTATTAAAGCTTTATACATAACTATATTTAAATATATAATTAACAATATATATTTAACATACATTTTTATATATTAGTATATAAAAATGTATTTAACTATATCTATACCTATGCATAACTATATGTATAAATAAATAAAATTATATGAAAAAAATATATATTCCTACATGTTTAAATATAAGTATAACTAGATGTGTAACTATATGTTAATCACATGTAACTATATTTATAATTACATGTATAACAACATACAACATTATGTTTAACTATATGTGTATAACTATTTATTATTATTTGTATACCTATATAAAACTCTATATAATTAAATATAACTATATTATGCATAATTTGTTATACTTGCAATTTTTTTAGTAGCTCATGGAGTTTGAACTTGCAACCTCCAATGAGGCTCACATCTATCTCGAGAATCAGTGTATCGAGTTATTAGTTTATGATGTGTAAATACACACACACACACACACATCCACCCACATTTAATTGATGTTTATAATATATATATATATATATATATATATATATATATATATATATGTTTTTTTGTGTGTGTATATTATATATTTTATTGAACACATGTGAAATAATGTTAAAAAATATCGATTATTATCCAAGCTCATTTATATTAATTGAAAAAAAAACTGAGACATGAATATTAACAAACATATCAAGCATCATTGAACTTCATTAAATTTTTATTTAAACCATTTATTCTTATTAAAAAATTTGTTACATTTTAAAATAACTTGTAATAAATATAATTAAATATAAATCATCAATATATATATAATACATTTGTAAAACTTTAAAATGCATCAAAAGACTTAGATTTTGTTATTCTAATTGAATTTTGAGTAATATCAAACATTATTACTCATAAATGAGAGTTGTTAAAATATTTTTATATGCTTAATTTAATATTATTGAAATATATTGGAATACAACAACAATATTATTTTATCATTTTAATTTTATAGTCTTAAATTAAAAATTAAATAATACTGAACATTTTTAATTCGACTGTCCACAAGACCATTGCAACTGCTAAGGGTGTGTTTTGATTCTACTATTTGTTATTTCGAAATTCTTCTTCTACCCTAAATATCACCATATATTGAATTTTTCATTGAAATTATATAGTAGATATTTGTGTTTGTATAATATCATGTAAAGTGAAGTTATTACCACAATTATATAAATGGTCGAAGATCCTCCTCATGAACACAGTATTAATCTGGATTTTCATGGTAAATCATTACAAGTACCAAAATCATTAATCACTAGTATATAAGTGATGGATATATCTTAAATTTTTGCTAAATTAATATGTTCTCATCCTTCATATTGATTAGGTATTACATTGAGGTGTATGTAAGTTTTTTTAAACAAACTTTCTTTTTTTTGCAGTTTTCCACAAATAATATTAATGTTAATGTATGTAATTCTTTGTATCTCTAATTAGTCTATATTTGTAAGGCTAGAAATCTGTAATTGTGGCTTTCTTCACATCTATGTATTCTAGTTGAATACTTTGTGTGATATGTTTTCAAGTCCAAATACATTTTTGTTCATGTATTAATTCTTCATTAATTAATTTTCCAAGATTTCTTGGAATTGGATCTTCATTCCATTTATTTTTTCTTTCTTTTTTATTTTTAATATTCAAAGATTGAGTTGAATCATAGTAAAAATTATGCTATTTGATCTTCATTGAGAAGTGAGAAGCTTACTCCTTCAAACTTTTAATTCCTTTCTTTTTTGCTTTCCTTTCTTGTCCATTCACATAATTTGCTCATTTCATCTAGTAATAGCATGGTATCTATTAATCTTTAACATGCTAAAAAATGCTCTATTTCTTCATGTAGATTCTACAAATGCATTGCCTCGATATTCATGATATTTTATATTTGCATATTCATCTATAAGTGATTTTATTTAATTATTGGTATATTTTGTAGTCATAGAATGTTTAATTTAGAATAATGATTGAGCATTTTTCTTTACAAATATAATAGGGCAAATGAGTTCAGATCGTTAGTGCATGTACAAAAAGTTTATGAATGAAATTTTGAATCAAGATTTTTTGAGTGGGCTAGAAACTTTCATTAACTTTGCATGTAGTCAATTGAGATGGATCGATGGAAAAAAAATTAAGTGTCCATTTAATAACTACAAGTGTCAGAATATGCCTTTTCATGATGTAAACATTATAAGATACTATGTGGCTAAATATGGCTTTGTACCAAATTATTTTGTTTGGATTTATTATGGAGAAAGTAAAATGGCTATGAACATTGACTGAAATGAGGGTACTGAATCGTATGTAAGTGTTGAAGAAGCATCAAACACTTACCATAGAATGGCATGGAAGCTGCTGGTGCTGAATTAAATATGGATTACATGGATGAACCACCTAATCCTGAAGCTCAGAAATTTTATGATATCCTTAAAGCTACATATAATGAGTTGTGGCCTAGTTGTAAAACACATTCGCAATTGTTACTTGTGGCTCGACTCATGAGCATCAAGTCAGAAAATAATATGTCTAAGCAATTATTTGACCAGGTGACAGAACTGATGAAAAAGATTGTTACAGATAATAATTTAGTCACTAACAACTTTTACAACACTAAAAATTTATAATGAGGTATAGGACTACCAGTAGAAAAAATTGATTGTTGTTTTAATGGATCTATGTTATATTGTGGTGGTGAGTGATTTAATTAGCTGTAAGGTTTGTGATAATCATTAGTTTAAGAAGGTACCCTATGTTGCAGATATATGACAAAAGATAAAGTTGCATTTAATAAGATGTATTACTTCACTTTAATTCCTTGATTGTAGAGAATATATGTATCAAATGCTACAACACATGATATGAGGTGGCATTCTGAGCATGAGGTTGAATAACTGGTGATGCATCATCCATCATATTCACTTGCTTGGAACCATTTTAATTATATACATCATGATTTTGCAGCTGAAAGTTGAAATGTGAGATTGAGTCTTTACACTGATAGATTTCAGCCATTTGGCCAATCTAGACAATAGTATTCATCATGGCCAGTGATAGTGACACCTTATAATTTGCCTCAATCGTTGAGTATGAAGGAGCAATATATGTTTTTGTAAATATTGGTTCTAGGGCCAAATAATGTGAAAGACATGCTAGATGTACTTACAGCCGATTATAGTAGAGTTAAATCATTTGTGGTATGTTTGCATGTATATATATGATATCCCAAAAAAGCAAAATTTCATTATGTGAGTGACCCTTATGTGGACGGTAAGTGATTTTCCTACAAATTCAATATTGTATGGTTGAAGTACTGTAGGATGATTAGAATGCTCGTATTGCATGGATAAGCCTGATGCATTTTTCCTCAAATTTAGTCATAAACAATCATGGTTTGATAACCATCAGAAGTTTCTACCTATGAATCATCCATTCCATTGAAATAGAACTGCATTTCAAAAAAATAAATTAGTGATGGTTGTTGCACTAGTTGTTCATTCAAAAGATGATATTACGAAAGAGATTTAAAGTTTGGGTCTGAAGAAAGTAATTGAAAAGGATGCTACTGAAACTAATACTCCAATATAAAAAATATTTGGCTAGAGGAAACATAGAATTTTTTGGGACTTGCCTTATTGGAAGTCCAATTTAATTCATCAAACCATGGATGTAATGCATATTGAAAAAGATGTGTTTGCCAATGTTTTCAACATTATTCTTAATGTAGATGGAAAAACAAAGCATACTTTAAAATCAAGACAAGAGTTGAATGATTACTATTAGTGTCTTGAATTGAAACTGAATAAAGCAATAGAAAAAATTTCTAAAGCTTGTTACACACAAGATAAGAAGGCAAGATAGACATTGTATGAATGAGTTAAAATTTTGAAATTCTTTGATGGATATGTATCAAATATGAGTAGATGTGTGGATATGAAAAATCTTAAGTTATTTGGAATGAAAAATCATGACTGTTATATATTTATGAAGAGAATAATACCAATTGTATTTCGTGAATTTCTTCTCTTAAGTATTTGGAAGGTCCTTATATAACTTAATTTGATCTTCAAATAGCTAACTACAACCACAATCAGAAAGCTGAACATGGTGAGACTGGTGAATAACTTACCTCTTATTATTTGTAAGTTTGAATGGATATTCTCACCGAGCATTTTTAAATAAATAGATCATTTTCTGGTTCTATTTCCATATGAAGCAAGGATAGCTAGGCTAGTGCAATATAGGTGGATGTATCCTTTTGAGAGGTAAATAATATAAGTAGTGGTGTTTTATTATTTCAAGCATTAATTAATATTGTAATTTGATATAATTGTAACCTAACATTATAGTTGTAGGTAACTTCATAAGTTGAAATTGAATGTTAGTACAAGGCAAGAGTTGAAGGTTCAATTTGCAATGTATATTCAGTAGAAGAAGCATCATCTTTTTGTTCTTATTATTTGGAGGATCATGTCATTAGAAAAAATAGAAATGTGCCTCGGATTGATAAAGGCCATGTGATTGTAGAAGATGATTCTATGGATAAGCTATCTATCTTCAAGCACCCTGGAAAAGCATTTGGAAGAGAAAAAAAAGATGTATGATAGATGAAGAGTACAAGCAACCCAGAGCTAAGTTTTACTTAATTGTGAAGAGGATCCACCATATATTGAGTATGTATACCCAAAATTGTTGTAGGTTTAATCATAGTTTAATTTTTTCCATAAAAGGAATAATTAAAAATTGATATACTTTGTTCTCCCTCTATTATATTTTTGCAGTGTTATGTTGAGTAGTTAATACAGACATCCAACCATTTCTAGCCATGAGGTCAATTATATGCAAGAAATAGAATTTGTGAATTGGTTCAGAAACTATGTGGATTTATTAAGTTTTAATTTTTTGAATTATTTGATTTATTAGTATCTTTTAGTTATTAACATCATTTATTTAATTTATGCTACAGGAAAATGATCCTTCAAATGGAGATTCCAATATATTCATTCAGAATCTAAGTAAAGGTCTGCATGTGACAACTTATCCTAGGTATTTTGTCAATGGATATAAATTTCACACAATTAGGTATGGTTCTTCTAAAACAACAATGAATTGTGGTGTATGCATTAAAGGCATAAGTTATAGTGTAGATGAGATTGATTATTAGGGTCAACTCGTAGAAGTTATTGGGTTGGAGTATCCTGAACTGAAAAATAATAGGATTGTATTATTAAAGTGCAATTGGTTTGATCCTACACGAAATGTGGGTATAAAGATTCATTTGGATTATAAGCTAGTGGATGTTAACTATACATAGATATAATCGATAATAGCCATTTATTATGAGTTCAAGCCACTCAAATATATTATTGTACATATATGAGTTTATCTCATGATAAGAGTAACTATGGGTGATTTTCAAAATTAAAGCTTGCAAATTTTAATACCAACATCTCAACAAAGAAGTGCAAACCTAGCTATTCCACTGGCATTTCAAAAAGATGACATAAATAATATTGAGCCTGTGCATGTAGATGAAGATCCAGAAAACTTATATGACTCATATGGTAGCCTAATAGAAATTAAAGATGATCATTTTCTATCTAAAGATGAGTTGGAACTTTCATCAGAATTAGACAAAATGTCGGAAGATCCATTGGAGGATAATTGATGCCGATAATTAAACTATTATTATTGTATATAATATTATATTATCAAATATTTTCTAATTTTGTTGAAATCCATTGGTCTGTTATTCTAAAATGCATGGGTGTTCATCATATATCTATTATTTTTATATGTTTTTATTTTTTGTACAATAGATGGCACCTAAAGGACGTGGGCTTGGTGGAGGTGGACGTGAACATAGAAATGAATGAAATTCATCTAATATTTTACATTTGTTGCAAAGTTAGTACCATCTCATACACCATATCCAAACTTCAACATCACAATCACCATCTCAATCTCCATCACCATCACCATCATTAACATCATTACCATCACCTTTATCAGATATAAGCCATCCACAATGCACACTTTCACATGGCACTTGCCACACTAGCACTTGATTTATGTGGCATAAATGTGAATAGTGGTGTCGAGCTATGTAGATGATGGTGAACTTTAACCTGTGATGCTGATAGTCAATATACATTACTATTTGGTAGTGACAGTGATAGTTCAAACTTATTATTGATGTGGAAATTGACATTGCTTTGCTATTTCATAAAAATTTTGGGCATGGTGTGACCATTCGATGTGTGATGATGTGATTCCTATAATCAAGAACCAAATGGTGGTCAATGTTAGTAGTGTCCACATCAGTTGGCACATAATAGTGCTGGTATTTTTGTATGACACTAGAATTGCTTTGGTACATTTAGTCTTTATTTGTTTAAAATTGCATGAAACTTTCATTTTAAAAAGTTTGGCATAAAATTATCATGATTTTGTGTTTTATCTTTATTTCATTATTAGTCTTCAATTTCAGAGAAGTGAATCGGAAGCCATTTGGTCGGTCATCAGTGCTACGATTCAAAAACATGGTTACTTTTAATGACCTGACTTGATCCATAAGCTATTTTGCGCAATATTTCCACCTCACCTTGGTCTTTGTCTCCGTGATGCCATTTCCTTTCCACTCAGCATGTCTTCCACTTTCTGTTGGCTTATTGTACGTGTTGTTTCGTTGCAGCTGCTTTTAAGCTAGAAGATTAGAATAATCGTTTGCTCGGAGGGATGACACAATCTTCTTAATCATGTTATTAATTTTATTTGATTTCAATTTAACGTGCTATAATACTATGAATTGAAATATTATAAACTTCTTTTCTAAACAGAGCATGCAATTTTTGCAAGCATTAGAAGTTCAGTGAATCACTTGCATTGCTTTGGTGATGTTGTTGGCCACCTTCAAGATTCTAGCATAACATGCTAGGCTCTGATTGTTTTTTTTTAAAAGATGAAAGCTGTATGCGCATATTTCAAATTATAATGAAACTTTGATCTTTTTTTTGAAGTACTGGTGGGTGGACTTGTTTTTGTTAATGGTACAATGAATATGAATTTTGAGAGATGTTTGAAATCAATTTTGAGAGTTTGAGAGATGTTGCTAATCTTTTTATTTAAAGGGGAATAGATATGCAGGGTTTGAAAGAAGTTTAGCAAGGTTCTTCACTGCTAACTTGTGATCCTTATCATATGCAGTGTTTTATGCAGCTACAAAGGGGGACATATACATAAATTCCTATCTCAGATACCATTCAATCTATGTTAGTGCCATGGTAATAATAGTTTGTTATGCATGTGAAATGGTAGTAGATGATACACGTGGTTTTGTCATAGTTGCTCTGTTCGTGGAACCATAGGGCTAGATTTTTTTGCTCATGAGATTACTCGAGCTGCATGTAAGTTGGCCCAAACCCCCCCACAATCATTGAAAAAAATAGGCCAATATTAGCTTGAGGCTTATGTCGTATTCAAAATCATGTTGGAATATCAAAATACATATTTAGAAGTTTTATTTCTGATGACATAAGTTAGAGGTGATTTAAAATATTTTAAGTTAAAGGCATCATAATTGGCTTCATTCTTTACACTATTTTCTTATGCATGTAACATTTTTTAAAAAATTCTCAAATTTTTAGGCATTGGATTGTTTGTTGCTTGTTTTTTCATGACTAAGTATTTCTTGTTTTTGTTTATCAATGTATTAGCTTCTATATATGTAAGTATATATATGTTTGTATAAATATATATATATATATATATATATGTATGTATGTATGTATATAGATATCTATATATATAGATATTCTCGTAATGTTTAAGTTTGAATTGATGTGTATGCAGGAAAAAAGAAGTGAATGATGAGATGAAAGAAATGAAGAATGTAATGTAATAATAGATGAACTATATGAAGTCACAGTTAGAAATCTTGATGAGAGAGATAGCACACCAAGTTCCAGTAGACAACCCGTAGGAGAGCCATGCACAAATGCACAAGCTAATGATGAAGATGATGATTTAGTTTTAAATGATTATATACATATGTTATGTTTTTGTTTTAACCATGTAACATTTGTATCATAATTATTTCTGATTTTTTTTGGTTTTGTAATTATAAAAAATGGTTTATAGTGTATGTTTTTATTTAATTTTATATAAAATAATAAAAATATGTATTCAAATTTTTTGTAAAAAATTAAAATTGTGAAAATTGATTTTGAATGAAAATAGCTAGGGATTTTTCCCTCACTAATTTAGCTAAGGATGTTTTGTGCTTATTTATTCGAAAATTATTAATTATTATTCTTAATTACAATTAAAATTAGTAAGGGAAAAAATATACTTAGCAAATGAATTTTCTGTCGTTAAAAAATTTGCTAGTGAATTTTTCCCACGCTAATTTTTTGTGACAGCCACATTAGCTTGGTAAAATTTCCAGTGTTAATGTGTTATTACTCTATTTTGCGAAAGAAAAATTCATATAGCTAGGGATTTCTCCATAGCTATTTGGGTATTTTCTTATAGTGTAGAAAGATATAAGATAATAAATAGGCAAAAAGACAAAAAAATAGATAGATAGAGAGATAAATTGGCAGATAGTCAAATAGACAAATTTATAGATAGAGAGAGACAATTGAGAGATAGATAGATAGATAGATAGTAGGTAAATATGTAATAGACAATAAATTAATACAATAAATATTAAATATATAAATATATAAATATATATATGTATGTAAGCATAGATAGATAGCTAGATAGAAATATAGATAATTGTACATATAGACAAATAGACATAGTGATAGATGGATATATAGATAGATAAAAAGATGAATGATAGATAGATAGATAAACAATAGATAAATAGATAGATAGATTAACATATAGATTGATAGATAAATAGACGACATATATAGTTAGAAAGATAGATAGATAGATAGATATGTACATAGAAAGAAAGTTGATAGATATGCAGATAGAAAGAAAGATAAATAAATATAAAAAATAGATAGATAGGCAAGTAGTGAAATAGATAAATATATAGATAGATAAATAGATAGAAAAATAGATATAGAATGATAGAATGATAGACAAATAAATACATAAATAAATAGATAGATAGACAGATAAAAGATAGTCAAATAGAGAGATAGACAATAGAAAGATAATAGATAGATAGATAGACAGATAGATAATTAGATAAATAAATAGATAGATATACAAATAAATAGATATATAAATAAATAGATGAATACTAGATTGATAGAATAACATATATAAAATAGACAGACATTATATATATATATATATATATATAGACAAATAGTTAAATTGACTGATAGAAAAATATATAGAATGATCGATAGATAGAAAGATAATTAGATAGAGAGAGAGATAAAATATAGATATATATATAATATATATATATATATATATATATATATATATATATATAAGATAGATAGATATACAAATAGATAGATAGATATACAAATAGACAGATAGATAAATAGATAGTCATATAGATAGATAGATAGATACTAATAAACTAATAGATAGATGGATAGATAGATAGAAAGATCAACAGATAGAAAGATGGATAGGTAGGCACATAGATAGATAGAAACATATGTAATTAGAAGTGTGAAAGAAAAGAAATGAGGTAAAATCCCAGACAAAGTAGCTATGTAAAAATTTAATAACATTATCACTAGTACAAATCTGATGGAAGTGGATTTTATATTTCAAGCTATACTTGGTGTAATAACTGGCAGAAAAGAGAGGCAATTTGGGCAAGGTTAGATAGGGTTCTGTGTAATGGGAAGTCGGTAGCCTCTCAGGAGGTTACAGGGCTCAGACATTAAAAAAAACTTGCTCTGACCATAGTCCATTGCTCATTTCAATCAATGAGAGTCAGTATACTACGGGGAATTTTAAATTTCAAAATATGTGGGTAAAGCACCCAGAATTTGAAAAGGTGGTGAGAGAATCATGGATAGAGCCAGTTATAGGACACCCTATGCAGGTTCTAACGTGTAAGCTATATAGATTAAAAAAATGCTTAAACTTATTGAATAAAGATGTTTTTGGAAATATAAACCAAAAAATAAAGGAGGAGGAAGAAGTGGAGAAACTTGAATTAGAATATGAAAAACCCCAAAATGAAGAAATCAGAAGCAAACTAAGTAAAGTCAAAGGAAAATTGAGGCTTATATTACATATGTAAGAAATCTACTGGAAACAACGAGTGAAGATTAAATGGCTTAAAGATGGGGAAAGAAATACTAAATTTTTTCATACTATGTGTAAAATCAAAACTCATAAGAACAAAATAAAGGTATAAAATATGATTAGGGAATCTGGGTAGAAGAAGATAAAAAATTAGGAAACATCTTTGATGAATTCTTTAAAAAAGATTTATGTGGCTCAATTATTCACGAAGGTGATTGATTAATGATAGAAATTAAAGATCTGTTACAAAGGAACAAAATAATAAGTTTGAAATGATTCCGGATGAAGAAGAAGTTAAAAATGCTATATTTTGCTTGGATAAGGATAGTGCAACATGACCGGATGGTTGGAATAATTTCTTTTTCCAGACTAGTTGGAATACTCTTAAAAAAGAGCTTGTTTCTATAGTTGCAAGTTTTTTTGTAGGTGCGGATATACCTAAGGCATGGGCTAATTTGTTTATTGTGCTAATTCCAAAGAAGGAATCACCACAAATATGTGAAGACTATAGGCCTATTAGCTTATGTAATGCTATATATAGATTCTAGAAAAAATTCTACAAAGAAGGTTAAGCACTATTTACCAGAAATAATATTGCAGGAGCAAACGAGTTTTGTTAAAAATAGATTAATGATTGAAAATATTAATTGGTAGCTGAAAAGATGAAATAGATAGCTGTTAAAACAAGTGGAAATAATCTAGATGTAAAACTGGATTGTCTAAAGCATTTGATAGAATTGAATGGGACACACTTTGTGTTGTATTGAGAAAGTTGGCTTCTCTGAATTATGTATAGATTAAATATATAGGATGTGTCACAAAGTGTATGGGTAAAAGTTATTGTAAATGGTCAGAGAAGAAGAGGAATTTAAACCGAAAAAAAGTTTAAGACAAGGGGATCCCCGTCTCCTTTATTATTCGATATTTATTTATAATTATTAATTTTGCAATTTAAATAAAAGAATGGCAAAGCGGTAAGATCATTCCGTTAGACAGCCAATTAATACTCCTAGAATAGGTTGTCTAGCGTATGTGGATGACCTCATAATTTTCACCAATGCAACTTCCAGATCACTGATGATCTTATTGATATTTTACAATTTCAAAAAAGATACGGGGCAAGTTGTAAATAAAAAGAAAAGGTCAGTTTTTTTATCATCAAAAACATCAAAAAAGTGGTCAAAAGATTATAAAAATTACTGGATTATCCAAAATAAGGGGCTTTAATGTATCTAGGCTGCCCAATATATGAGGGTAATGAAAAGAATTATTTAACATCATTACAAGAAAAATTAAGAAGGAAAATAGCAGGTTGGAAGGAGGAGCTACTAGGTTTCGGGGTAGGATTACTTTAATCTCCCACGTTCTCCAAGCATGCTGGTACATATCTTAGAAGCTATTGATCCACCTAACAAAATTTATTAAGAAACTGGAAATTGACATGGCTAACTTTTTATGGGGAAAAAATAGGGTAAGTTTAAGCTTAACTGGAAGAATTGGATTATATATGCTTCCCAAAAGAGAAGGCTGGTTTGGGCATCATCAGACTGCAGGACATGGCCACAGCATGGGACTGGCAAATGATGCTGGAGGTTAAAAGAAGGTGAGTGTCTGTGGGAAAAGTTCATGAAAGCTAAATATGAAGGGTCTAGGACTAAGAGTCTAAATAGGCTTCAAATATTTGGAAATCAATAGAAAAACAAAAAGAAATAGTAGAATCATATTCGATATTGAAAAAGAGCGGATGGAAATGGACACTGAACCCACAAGGGAATTTTACTTTAAAATCAGTAAAAGAACTAATCACAAGAATAAACCATCACAAGCATATGGGCTTGGAAAGCGGACATCCCGCAAAAAATGAGTTCGCTTACATGGAAAGTACTTGTTAAAGCTTTACCAGTAAATAGTAATATTCAAAGAAAAGGAATAAAAATGGTATCAAGATGTGATTGTTGCCATGAAGCAGAAGAATCTATCAACCATTTATTTTTGGAAGAAAGGATAGCAGCAAGAGTCTGGAAAGAGCTAGAGAAATTGAATCAGATAAGTAGCAAACATGAAGGGTTAATAGAAAAAATTAAAAAATAGGGAACTTATACTTCAAGAAGTCCTATTAGCAATTGGCTGACTCAAAATCCCTCACACGTTGTTATTTGGAGACGATGGAAAGCTCAAAACAAGAGTAAATTTGAGGGAATCAGAATGAATTCAGTTGAAATAATAAAAGATATTAGGAAGGAAATCAGTAATATATCTAATATTAAACCCTTGAAAGTTGAGAATATAGATATGGTTAGAAAACTCAAAAATACATGGTCACTCACTATTAATAAGACTAAGACACACAGGGTAAAGAGCATAAGTTGGAGTAAACCCCCTGAAGGAAAGATATCCCTTAACACGGATGGTAGCTTTAATAGGGATATAGGGGCAGGAGGAGGAGGAGGGGCAATAAGAGATTATCAAGGGAGTATCATTAATGCATTTACTCTTTCAGGTAAAGCTTCCTCAGCTCTTCACTCAGAAATTATTGCATTAAAAAAAGGGATGTATATCTGTAAAGAGCTAGGCATTAATAACCTATATATACATGTAGATTCATTGACTTTAGTTAATTTGGTAATAAAAAAAGTATCGTTATGGAAGTATGAGGAGGAGATTGAAATAATAAAAAATCTGTTAATGAATTAAATGCAAATATTTTACATATTTATAGGGAGGCCAATGCACTAGCAGACTACCTCGCTAGAAAAACTAAAGGGTTTGGCAAGACTGGCTAAACTTGCCTTCCCATACCTAAGAGTGAAAAGGTTGGGAATTTGCTCTTATTAAAGCGTAGAATTTAAGAATATTTAGGTGAAAAATTGTAAAATCTAATAATGAATTTAATTGTTATGAGGGGGGTATAGTTTGCTGTGTGGAGGAATTTCTGTCTCCGCACGATATATAAAAAAGATTTAAGATGAAATATAAATAAGGATAAGATATAGCAGTGGTCTATTTTGGAATTGGCTCTTTGTTTTGGTTTGCATTTTATGTATTTTTCTACAGCATAGGAAAAGCAAGAGGATCTGGCAGGGAGTCTGAACAAGTGTCTATGTTAGTTTAAGTAATAGAGTCTATATTGTATTGATGTCTGTAAAAGTCTGTTTTTGGAAAAAGGAAGTAATGGCATGTGTTATTTTATTTAAGTCAATAGGTGCTAGGAACTATTAGTGTCTAGATTAGGAATCAGGGAGAAGAGATGTTGCACTAATCAGATCAGAACCCGTCCAAGTGGGGAAGAAGAAGGTGACTTCAGATTAAATGAATGGCAGAGGATATGAAGAGCAGATAAAGCCTCAAATCAGCACAATGGGAAAAATAGCAAAGAGGACTAAATGTTAGGTTCAAGTGGATCAAACAAAAAGGTAAATAGAGGGAATAAGTTATACTCTGGAAATGCTTTCTTTTCTTTGTTGTTGCAGGAATTTAGTGTTAATATAGAAAAGATACGGCCAAAACAAGTGAAAGCAGGAATAAGGCAAAATAGCACCTGATATAAGAAGTAGAGCGAAGCTAAATGGAAAAAGAAAAGAGAATAAAGATCAAGGAAAAAGAAGCAAAGGAAGGCCCAATTAGAAAGGGAGCCTAGTTGTTATGTTTCAATTAAGAAATATTCATGTAAATTAAAAGTTTATTTTATTTAAAATGGGAATG
>JAREIK010003499.1:0-42500 GCA_029783825.1 Sapria himalayana | reverse complement strand
GATAGATAGATAGATTGATATATTGATTAACAACAAGTTAGATAGATAGATATATCAATATACAGATAGATAGATATTAAGATAGATATATAGTTGGATAGATAGATAGATATATAGATAGATAAAAAGATCCCTAGATATTTAGTTAGATAAATATACAAATAATTTGGTAGATATAAAGATACATATATAGATAGATAGATAGGCAAGTCGATAGATTAATTAATAGATAGATAGAAAGAATGATAGACCAAATGATAGATAAAGAAATAGATAGATAGGCGGATAGAAAGATAGACAGATAGATATTTAGTTAGATGGATAGAATAATAAACATATAGACTAATAAACAAATAGACAAATAGACAAATAAACAAATAGATAAATATATGGATAAATAGACAGATTGATAAATAGTCAGATAGATAGATTGATTGACAAAAAGATAGATAAATTGATAGATAGATAGATAGATGGATAAAAAAATAGATAAATAGAAAGATAAATAGATAGATAGATAGTCACATAGAAATAATAGACATATAGACAATTATACAAATAGTTAGATAATTATATTGACAGATTAATAGATAGTCTGATATATAGATTGAGAGAAAAAAGATAGACCAATTGATAGATAGATAAATAAATTGGTAGACAGATAGATAGATAGATAAAAAAAATTATTAGATAGATAGAGAGTTAGATAGATAGATAAATATTTAGATAATTAGATAGATAGATAAAAAGATGTATATATATATATATAGATAAATAGATAGACAGATAGATATATAGACAGATAAAGAGAGAGAGATATATAAGTAGATATATAAATCAATAAATAGATAAATAGACAAATAGATAAATTGACAGATATATAGATAGACAGATTGATCGATAGATATATAAATAGATAGATAGAGAGATAGATAGATATATAGATAGACATATAGATTGATATACAAATTAAAAAATAAATAGATAGATTGATAGATAGATATTATAATAAATAGAGAGAAAGATTGATAGATAGAAAGAAAGATAGATGTACAAATACATAGATAGAAAGATAGATATACAGGCAAATAGATAGATGGACAAATAGACAAATATCAGTTAGATAGAAATCCAGATATATCGAAAGAAAGATAGACCTATTGACACATAGATTGATATATATATATATATATATATTTATATATTTATATATTTATATATTTATATATTTATATATTTATGTATTTATATATTTATGTATTTATATATTTATATATTTATATATTTATATATTTATATATTTATATATTTATATATTTATATATTTATATATCTATATATTTATGTAATTATATATTTATATATTTATATACTTATATAGTTATATACTTATATATTTTTATATTTATATACTTATATATTTATATATTTTATATATTTATGTATTTATATATTTATGTATTTATATATTTATATATTTATTTATTTATATATTTTATAGATAGAATAGACATAGATAGATTGATTGATAGCCACATAGATAGAATAAGACTGAAAGATAGATAAACAGATTGATAGACAGATAAATAGATATTTAGGTAGATAGTTAGATATATATATATATATATATATATATATATATAGATAAATAGACAAGCAAATACATAGTTAAACATAGAGATATATAGATATAATGATAGAATTATAGATAGATAAATAAATAAACATATAGATAGATAAACATATTAACAGAAAGATAGATTGATAGATAGAACATATATAAATATATAGATAGATATATAGATAAACCTATAGATAGATAAATAGCATGTCAGAAATATAGATCAATAGATAGAAAGCTTGACAAAAAGATAGAAAGATAGAAAGATAGATAGATAAATATGTAGATGGATAGATAGATAGATGTATATTTAATTTAATAGATAGATAGATAGGTAGATTGATCGAAAGATAGATAGGTAGATTGTAGGTAGATAGATATAAAAAAAATATCAGATAGATAAATATTTTGTTTGAATAATGTGTAGAAAAATATATAATTAAAATTATAAATAGATAAATAGATATATAGATAGATAGTTAGATTGGTTTATTCATTGATAGATTGATCGACATATTGAAAGCCAGATATATAGTTAGACAGATAGATAGATAGACAGATAGACAAATTGATAAATAGTCAGATAGATAGAAAGACAGATTTAACAAATAGACAGATATAAAGATAGATAGATAGATAGATAGATAGAGATATAGATAGACAGATATATAGATATATAGATAGATAGATAGATAAAAAGGTAAATAGATAAATAGAAAGATAGAAAGATAAAAAGATAGTCATATTGATAGATAGATAGATTGATTGATTGACCGATAATCATATTGATAGATAAACATAAAGACAGATAGACAAATAGACATATTGACATATAAATTAATAGATGTATAGATTGACAATTAGATAGATAGATAGAAAAGTAGACAGTCAGATATTTAGTTAGATTGATATATAGAATGATTTATTGGTAGATAGATAGTAATATAGATAGATAGATCAAAAAATATATCGATAGATTTGTTGATATAATGATATATACAAAGATAGATAGATAGTCATGTATATAGATTGATAAAAAGAAATAAAGTTGATAGAATGATAGAATGATAGACATATATATAAAAAAAGAAATAGATAGATAGATAAATAAAAAGATAGATAAATAGATAGATAGTTTTATGGATAGAAAGATTAACATATAGAGAAATAAATAAATAGACAAAAAGATAAATAGATAGATTGACATATTGTCAGATAGATCAATTGACACATAAAAAGATAACAAATTGATATAAATTAGAAAGATAGATAAATAGATAGATAATTAAAGAAATTATAAGATAGATAAAGAGTTAGAATGATAAATAGACAGATAAAAAAATATATGGATAATTAGATAGATAGTAAGATAGATAGATGTCTAAATAGATTTATAGATAGATAAATAGATAAATTGATAGAAAGATAGATAAATAGATAGAAAGATTGATTAATTGATTGAAATACAGAAAGATAGATATATAGATAGACAAATAGACAATTAGATAGATATAAAATTAGACATATAGATAGACAAATAGACAGATAGATAAATAGACAGATAGACAAATAGAGAGACAGATAGATAACTAGACATGTATACAGATAGAGTGATTGATAGATAAATAAATAGACAAATATATCGATATATAGATAGATAGATAGATAGATAGAAAAATAGTGATATAGACAGATAGAGAGATATATAGAAAGACAGATAGTCTAATAGACTAATAGCTGACAGATAGATAGAAAGATAAACAAATAAAAAGATCGTAAGATAGAACATAGATAGATTGATAGATAGACATATAGATAGATAGAGAGATAGATATAAAGATAGATAGATAGAAACACATATAGACATATAGACCATTCGATAGATAGACAGATAGACAGATTGATATACAGATAGATAGATAGACATATAGACAAATAGACATATAGACTATTAAATAGATAGTCAGATAGACATATAGATAGATAGACAGTTATACAGATAGAAAGATAGATAGACAGACATATAGACATATACACAAATAAACAATTAGACATATAGACAAATAGATTGATAAATAGATAGATTCATATATAGATAGAAAGATTGATTTATAGATAGATAGACAGATAGATAGATATTTATATAGATAGATAGATAAGCAAGTAGATAAATATATAAACAAAAAGATAGAAAAATAGAATGATAGTCAGTTAGATAGATATATATATATATATAAAATAAGATAGACAAATAGAGAGATAGAAAGATAGATAAATAAACAAATAGACATATAGATTGATAGATAAATAGACATAGAGATAGATAGATTGATTGACATATAGTCAGAAAGTTAGATTGACAGATTAAAATATAGAATAAATGATAGAAAGATAGACATATAAATAAGAAGACAAATTGATAGATAGATTAATAGATATATATATATATATATATAGAAAAGTAGATAAATAGATAGATAGATATGTAGGTAGATAGATAGGTAGGTAGGTAGATAGATGGATAGATAAATATATAGATAGATTGATTGATCGATAACCAAATATATAAAATGATAATTAGAAAGATATATAGATAAACATATGGTTAGTTAGCTTTGTTGATTGATTGATAGATTTATTAATAGGTTGATTGATAGATTAGTAGACAAAGAGATTGATAGATATATAGATATATAGACAGATAGACAGATATTACAAATAGATAGATAGACAGATAGAAAAATCTTACAAATAGGTAGATATACATATAGACATATATACAAATAGATAGATATACAATTAGATAGAGTAAATTATAGATAGTCAGAAAAATAAAAATAGATAGAAATATAGATTGATATACAATTAGATAGATAGACATATTTATAGATAAACATATGGACAGATAGATAGATAGATAGACTAAAATAGAAATAGAAATATAGACAGATAAATAGAGAGAGATAGATAAATAGACAGATATAAAGATAGACAAAAATATAGATAGATAGATAGGTAGACAGATTGATAGATAGTTAGATAGATACATAAATAGATTTATTTATAGATAGATAGATAAGTAGATAGATAGATAGATAGATAGAAAGATATGTAGACAAATATATAGATTGTTAGATAAATAGATATATAGATTTTAGGTAGTTATAAATATACGTACATAGATATATATATATAGGTAAGTAGATAGACGGGTACAATGAGAGACAGATAGATATATATTTGAAATACACAGATAGACAGATAGAAAGATAGGCAGATAGTTAGTTAGTTAAATAGAAAGAAAGAGAGATATATAGATAAATAGACAAATAAAAAAATATATAAATAGATAAATAGATAGATAGACAGATAGGCAAGTAGACAAATAAATAGATATATAGATTGAATGATAGATAGATAGATAAATATATAGATAGATTGATTGATCGATAACTAAATATATAAAATGATAAATAGAAAGATATATAGATAGACAGATTGATAGTTAGCTTTTTTGATTGCTTGATAGATTTATTTATAGATTGATTGATAGATTAATAGACATAGAGATAGATAGATAGATATATAGACAGATAGATAGATATTACAAATAGATAGATAGATAGATAGAAAAATCTTACAAATAGGCAGATATACATATAGACATATATACAAATAGATAGATATGCAATTAGATATAATAAATTATTGATAGTCAGATAAACAAAAATAGATAGATAGAAATATAGACAGATAAATAATTAGATAGATAGACATATTTATATATAAACATATAGACAAATAGACAAATAGAAAGATAGACTGATAGAGAAATAGAAATATAGACATATAAATAGGGAGAGATAGATAAATCGATAGATATAAAGATAGACAAAAATATAGATAGATAGGTAGACAGATAAATAGATAGTTAGATAGATACATAGATAGCTTTATTTATAGATAGATAGATAAGTAGATAGATAGATAGAAAGATATGTAAACAAATATGTAGATTGTTAGATAAATAGATAAATAGATTTTTGGCAGATATAAATATACATACATAGATAGATATGCAAGCAGATAGATTGATAAATAAATAGATAAACGAGTACAATGATATACAAATAGATATATAAAGAAATACACAGATAGACAGATAGAAAAATAGACAGATAGATAGTTAGTTAAATAGAAAGAAAGAGAGATATATAGATAAATAGACAAATAAACAAATATATAAATAGATAAATAGATAGATAGACAGATAGGCAAATAGACAAATAAATAGATCCATAGATAGAATGATAGATAGATAGAAAAATAGACATATAGACAAATAGATAGATAAACATATAGACAGATAAATAGATATGTTGATAGATAGATAGTTATTCAGTTTGACAGATAGTTTGATAGATAGAAAGATAGGCATAAAAAAAGATAAACTAAAAGACAGATTAACATATGATTAGATAGATAGAGAGATAAATAGACAGATAGACAGATAAATAGATAGATAAAATAATAGAATGATAGATAGATATATACATAGACAGATAGACAGATAGAAGAATATATAGATAAATAATAGACCAAAAGAAAGTTATACAGATAGATATAAAGATATATAAACATATAGATATATAGACAGGTTTATAGATAGTCAGATATGTAGATTGATAAATAAAAGATAGACAAATTGATAGATAGACAGACTAATAAATAGATAGATAGTTAGATAGACAGACAGACAGACCGATAGATAGATATGTAGATAGATACGTAGATAGATAGGTAGATATGTAGGTAGATAGATAAATAGATAAATAGACAGATAACAGAGACAGATAGATAGACAGATAGATAGAATATATAATACTAGATAGATAGACAAGTATATAAATACATAAATAGTTAGATAGATATATAATTAATATATAGACATTTAGATAGATAGATTGATTGATTGATTGATAGATTGATAGATTGATAGATTAAGAAATAGACAAATAGATAGATAGAAAGATAGGTAGATAGATAGATAGATAGATAAAGGAAGATAGATAGACTTGTAGACTAATAGACTAATAAACTGATAGATAGATCGGCAATTATACATAAATATAGATAGATAAATAGACATATAAATAGATAGACAGATAGATAGTTACATATATAGAAAGATACAAAGATAGATAGATACAAAGAATGGTAGATATAAAAATATACAGAAAGATAAAAAAATTAATAGATATATAGATATACAGATAGATAGATAAATAGATAGATTGATAGACAAAAAGATAGATAGACAAAAAGATAGATAGACAAAAAGATAGACAAATAGATAGAAAAATTGATAAAAAGATAGATAGACAGAAAGACTAATCAACATATAGATAGATAGATAGATAGACCAATAGACCAATAGATAGTTAGATAGATAGATAGATAAATAGATAGATATATATATAGTCATATAGACTAATATATATATATATATATATATATATATATTGATACACTGATAAATAGATAAATAGATCATCTGATAGACAAATAGATAAATTGATTAATTGATTGATTCATAGGCAAGTAGATATAGATAAATAGATAGAATATAGATAGATAAACATGTAGGCATAGCGACAATTAAAATATGGACAGATAGATAGATATATAAATAGATAAGTAGATAGAAAGAAAAAAAGATAGATAGATAGATAAATATATAGTCATATATATCAATAGATAGATAGAAGTAATGATAGATAGTTAGATAGATTAACACAGTCAAATACACAGATTGATAGATAAAAAGATTGACAAATTGATTGATAGATAAACAGATAATTGTTTGACAGATGATTAGATAAATAGATAAATTATAGATAGTTAGATAGTTAGAATAAAAGATAAATAAACTGACAGATATATAAATAGTCATATAGATATATTAAGAATTAGATAGATAGAGAATTAGATAGATAGATAGTTTGATAGATAGATAGATAGACATATAGACAAATAGTTAAGTAGATAGATAGATATATTGGTAGATAGGTAGAAATATAGATATAATGTTAGATAGATAAATAGAAAGAAAGATAGATAGATAGATTGATTGATAGTTATATAAATAAATCATTAGATAGATAGATATATATAGATAGATATATAGATAGTTCATTAGATTGGTTGATTGATTGATTGATTAATTGATAGACAAATAAATAGATAGACAAATAAACAAATAGACAAATAAACAGATTGACAAACAGATAGAAAGATAGACAGATATTATATATAGATAAATAGATATCTAGATAGATAGATATATAGATATAAAATTAGATAGATAGACATAGAGAAACATTGATAGATAGAAAGATAGATACATACAGATAGACACATAGACATATAGATAGTATGATAGATAGATAGATACACAGACAATTAGACAAATAGATAGATAGATAAACAAATAGACTAATAGACTAATAGATAGATTGATTGATTGATTGATAGATATGCAGATAACCAGATAGATATATAGATAGATAGAAAGATAGGTAGATAGTCAAATAGATAGATACATAGATTGACAAATAGATAGATAGTTAGATAAATAGATAGATAGATAAACAGATAAATAGATAGACAAATAGACAAGTATACAGGTAGATAAAAAGATAGATACATAGATAGATAGACAAATAGATACATAGATAGTCAATAGATATTGACAGAATGACAGATAGACTAGTAGACAAATAGATAAATAAATAGATATAAAGATAGATAGATAGATAGACAGATAGAAAGATAAATAGATAGACAGATAGAAAGATAGACTGATAAAAAGATATACTAGATAGAAATATATAATGATACATAGATAGACAAATAGAAAGATAATAGACTCATATATAGATAGAATAGATTGATAGATCGAAAGATAAATAGATAGATTGATAGATAGATAGATAGATAGACAAATATATAGATAGATAGTTAGCTAGCTAGTTGCAAATTAGATAGGTAGACAAATAGACTGGTAGATAGGTAGACATGTAGAAAAGTTGAATGGTAGACAATAAACATGTAGATAGGTAGAAGGGTAGATAGATAGACATGTAGCAAGTAGACAATTAAATAGGTAGCTATATTGATGTGTGATAGGTAGATAGTTAGACATTTAGGACATGTAGATAGGTAGACAGGTAGACATATAGATAGTTAGATAGTTAGATAGGTTGATAGGTAGACAAGTAGACAAGTAGATAGATAGTTAAAAAAACATATAGACAACTAGATTGATAGACAAATAATAGGTAGATAGATAGATAGATAGACAAATAGATAGATAGAAAGATAGACAATAGTCATATAGATAGATAGATAGATAAATAAATAGATAGACATATAGCCATATATACATATACATAGATAGATAGATAGATAAACAAAATGTTGACATATTATTAGAGGGATAAATTGACAGATGGAAAGATAGAAAAATTGATAGATAGATCGATACATAGATAGAATTTTAGATATATAGATAGACATATAGATTGATAGATAGATAGATAAAAAGATATATAATTAGTTAAATAGAAAGATAGATAGAAAGAAAGATAATTAGTACTATAGATAGACAGATAGACATATAGTTAGTTAGACAGATAGATAGATTGACATATAGATCGATAGATAGATAGATAGATAGATATAAAGATAGGCAAATAGACATATATATTGATAGATAGATAGACATATAGTCAGAACGTCAGATATACATATAGATAGATAGTTAGTTAGATAGATAGATTGGAAGTAAGAAAAATAGATAGATTGTTAGATTGTTAGATAGAAAGACAAAAAGAAAGATATACATATATATAGATAGACAGATATAGAGATAGATAGAAAGAAAAGATAAACATATAGGTAGATAGACAAATATACATATAGACATATAGACATATATACATTTTGATAGATTGAGATATTGGCAGATATAATGATTGACAGAAGGATAGATAGATAGATAGATTGATAGATAAGAGATGGACAAATAGAAAGATAGACAGATAGATTTATAGATAGAAGATAGTAGATAGATAAATAGATAGATAGATAGATAGACATATAGAAAGATGACAGATAGACAGATAGAAAGATTGAGTTAGATAAATAGAAAGATTGAAAGAACGATATAATGAAAGATAGATTGGCATATTAAAAGACTGATAGACATATAGATAGATAAATATAAAGATTGCCAGATATACAGATAGATAGTTAATATGTAAATAGGTTGATAGATAGGTAGATACATAAATAGACAAAGAGATAGATACATAGAAAGATAGATAGATAGACATATAGGTAGATTTAAAGATAAACATTTGGACTAAAAAATAAATATAGATAGATAAATAGACAAATATAGAGATAGACAGATAGATAGATATACATAAAATAAATTGACAGATATATAGATAGACAAATAGATAGATAAATAGATAGGCAAATATATAGATAGAAAGATATAAAGATATGCATATAGACAAATTGACAGATAGATAGAGACATAAAGATATAGACAGATTGATAGAAAGACACTAAAATAGATTGAGAGATTTACAAATTGAAAGATAGATAGATAGACAGATAATTAGATACAGAGATAGAAACAAAGACAAATAGATAGGTAGAAATATAGATAGATAGTTTAGTTAGTTAGACAGATAGACTTATAAATAAATAGACAGATAGATAGGTAGATAGGCAGACAGATGGCAGAAAGATAGATAGACAGATATATAGATCAATAGACAGACACATAAATAAATAGATAGACAGATTAAAAGATAGACAAATAGAGAATAGATAAATATATAGATAGGCATATGGACAGATAAATAATTAGACTAATAGACATATAAACAGATAGACTTAAAGATAGATTGATAGACAAATAGCTAGATAGATAGATAATGAGATTTACAAGTAGATTAATAGAAAAAAATAGATAGATAAGTAGATAGAATGATTAGAGAGATATGAATTAAACATTTTAATATATAGATAGATAGAAATATAGACATTAGATAAATAGACAAAAAACAGACTGATAGATAGATAGACAGACTGAAAGAATGAATGATTGATAGATAGAAAGATAGAGAACTTCATAGATAGATTAGATTGATAGATAAATAGGTAGACAGATTGATAGGCAAATAAATAGATAGATCATTAGATAGATACATAGATAGAGAAATACATAGATAGATAGATAGATAGATAGATAAAATGATAAAAATATAGAAGATAGATAGATTGATGATTGATAGAGACATTGATAGATAGATAGAAAAATAGATAGATATATAGCCAAATAGATAGAAAGACATATAGATAGATAGATAGATCGATATACATATACATAGATACACAGATAGATAGATAAAAAGATTGATAAATAGACATATAGATAAACAGAAAGATATATATATAAATTGATAGAAAATAGATATAAAAAAAGTTCGATAGATAATTGATAGATAGATAGATAGATAAATAGATATACTTTAATAAACAAGGTGACTAATAGACACTTAGACACAAAGACTGATAGAAAGATAGATATATAAATAGATAGACAGATAAATAGATAGATAGATAGACAGACAAATAGATAATTAGATAGATATATAGATAGATAGAAAGATAGATAGATTTATAGGTAAGTTGATTATATAGATAGATAGAATTATAGATAGATAGATAGAATTATAGATAGATAGAATTATAGATAGATAGATAGAATTATAGATAGATAGAAAGAAAAACAAATATACATATAGATAGATACACTGATAGAAAGATAGATAGATAGACGGATAGATAAATAGATAGATAGATATATGAGACAGATTGATAGATAATATGATTGATAGATAAAAAATAAAAGATAATGATTTGATAGATAGATAAACATATAAATTGGTAGATAGATAGACATAAATAAAGATAGAAAGATAGATAAATATATATATATATATAAGAAATAAATAAATAAATAATATATATATATATTATATATATAAAGATAGAAAGATAGATAGACAGAATGATAGAATGATAAATAGATAGACATATAGTTTGATTGATAGAAGGATAGAAGACAGATAGATAGACTAATAAAAAGATAGATAGACAGATATATAGATAATTGATTGACAGATAGATAATTTATAGGTATATATACATATAGAGAGATGCATAAATAAACAAATTTATAGATTGATAGATTGGCAGATAGACAATATAGATAGATAGATAGATATAAAATATAAATATAGACAAATTGATATATAGACAGATACATATAGACATATAGACATCTTGACAGATATGAGAGATAAGTAAATAATAAACATATAGATTGATTGATTGATCGATAGATAAACAGATAGTCAGATAGATAGATAATCAGATAGATAGTTAGATAGGTAGACAAATAGACTAGAGACAGATAGACAGATAGATAGTCAAATAATCTAATAAAAAGATAGACAGCTAGACAAATATACAGATAGATAGATAGTTAGATAGATAGATATATAGATATAAGATAGAATCATAGATAGATAAATAGATAAAATGATAGAGAGATAGACAGATATATAGATAGGCAGATAGATAGATAAATTTAAAAATTTACAGATAGATAATAGACATATAGATAGAAAGACAAATAGATAGTTAGAAAAGTTAGATAGGTAGACAATTAAATAGATAGACAGAAAACTAGATAAAGAGATAGATAGATAGATAGATATATTGATAGACAAATATACAGATAGGCATATAGATAGATTGACATATATACAAATAAATAGAAAGATAGATATTATAGATATATAGATATACATATAGATAGATAGATAGATAGATATTGATTGATGATTGAGATAGATAGATAGACAGATAGACTTGTAGACATAAAGATAGAGATAGATAGACATATAGATAGATAAACCACTAGATAGATACAAAGATAGACAAATAGATAAATACACAGTTAGACACATAGAAAGATAGATAGATAGACAGATATATAGATAAATAGAGAGACATATAGATCAATATATAGATAGATAGACATATAAAATAATAGATTGATAGACATACAGATAGATAGATAAATATATATATATATATACAAAATATATGATATGTAAGTAGATAAATTGTTTAATTGATAGATAAAATTATAGAAAGAATGATCGATAACTTTATAAATAGATAGATATAAAGAAAGATATCTAGATAGATAGAGAAATATACAAATAGATTGATATACACATAGATTGACACACAGATTGATAGATAGTCAGATAGATAGCAGATATAAAGAATAGACAAATTGATTGATTGATTGCTAGGCGATCGATAGACAAATTGATTGATTGATTGATAGGCAGATAGATAGACAAATATAAGATAGAAAGATATAGATAGATTAAAGATATCAAGATAGATATAAAGACAAATCGATTGACAGATAAATAGATAGATAGACTGATAGATTGAAAAATTGACAGATAGCCATATAGATAGATTAGCAGATTGAAAGATTGAGAATTTGAAAGATAGATAGATAAACAGATAAATAGGTAGATAAACAGACCGACAGATAGATAACTTTATTGATAGATAGTGAGATAGATTGACATATAGATAGACAGTTTAGATAGATAGACATATATATATTATATATATATATAGGTTGATAAATAGTTATATTGATAGCTAGACAGATAAATAGATAGACATATTAACAATAGACAGATAAACATAAGATAGATAGATAGATAAACAAATATATAGATAGGCATAAAGATATAGTAGACTGATAGATAGATAGACATATATATAGATATACAAATAGATACATAATGATATATACAAATAGATAGACAATAGATAGATGGACAATAGATAGATATGCAATAGATAGATAGACTGATAGTTAGATAGACAAATACACTAATAGACAGATAGATAGATTGTTTGATAGATAGAAAATAAATAGATAAATAGACAGAAAGACAGATAGATAGATAGATCGATAGATAGATATACAAATAAATATAGATATTATTTGACAGTGGAATAAATAGTTAGATATATATATATATATATAATATAGACAAATAGTAAAATAGATAGATAGACAGATATACATAGATAGACATATATACAGATAGATAGATATATAGATAGATAGGTTGACTTGTAGACAAGTAGACAGGTAGACATGTAGACAAATAGATACATGGATACATAGATCGATATATAGATAGACAGATAGTTAAATAGAAATATAGAATGATAGATAATAGACAGATACAGAAATAGACTGATAGATAGAAATACAGATAATTTATAGATATATATACATATAGAGAGATTTATAGATAGATAATAGATAGAATGATAGATAATTTATAGGTATATATACATATAGAAATATACATAAATAGATAAATAGACAAATTTATAGATTTATAGATTGATAGACAGCCAAATAGATAGATAATTCGATATAAAGATAGACATATAGATAGATAGATATATAGACAGATAGATATATAAACATATAGACATATAAACATATTAACAAATAGACAGATAGATATATAAACAAATAAACATATATTTTGATTGACAAATCTACAGATTGACAGATAGACAAATATAAAGATACATAGATAGATGGATAGATAGATAGATAGACAAACAGATAGAAAGATAGATATATAGAAAGACATATAGATAGATATATAGATATACAAATAGATAAATAGATAGCTAGAGAAATAGAAAGATATACAAATAGAAATATAGACAGATAGACACATAGTAGATAAACAGATAGATAGATAAATAGACATATAGATAGATAGATAGATATAAATATTGATAGACATATAGACATGTAGATGGGTAGACAAGTAGATTGGTAGACAAATAGATAGATTGATAAATAGAATGATAGAATGATTATCAGATAGAAAGATAGTTACATAGTTAGATAGAAAGATAGAAATAGATATATATAAATATTTATAGATAGAAAGATAGATAATTGGATAATTATATAGTTAGATAGTTAAATAGATTGATTAATAGATAGATAGATAGATAGACAAATAGATAGAAAAACAAATAGACAGATAGGCCAATAGACAAACACACAATTAATATAGATAGATAAATATAAATATAGACAGATAGATAAATAGATAGATATATAGATAGACTGATAGATTAATAAACAAATAGGTGGTTAGATAGATAGACAAATAGATAGATAGAGAGATAGTCAGATATACAGATAAACAAATAAACATATAAATAGATAGACAAATAGATAGATAGTCAAATAGAAAATTAGACAGATATACAGATACATATATTGATAGATATATAGATTGTCATATGGATATATAAACATATAGAGAGATAGACTGATAGACAAATAGACTGATAGAAAGATAGATATATAGAAAGATAAACATATAGATATATAGACATATAGAGTGATAGAAAGATAGATAAATAGATAGACAGATAAATAGACATATAGATACATAAATACATAGATATATAAATAGAGAGATAGATAGATTGACATATTGATAGATTTATAGATAGGCAGATAGACAGATAGGTAAGTAGATAAATAGAGAAATAGATAGAGAGATAGATAGATATATATATATATATATATATATATATATATAGACAAATAGATTGACAGACATTCAGATAGATAGATAGATAGATAGAGCAATTGAAATATAATTAGATAGACAATATGGTAGATAGAAAGTAACACAGATAGTCATATGATATATAAATTGATAGACATATAGATAGATTGATTGATTGATAGATTGATAGATTGACAGATTGACAGAAAGATATATAGATAGATTGATAGATGAACAAATAGATAGATTGATAGATATATTGATTGATAGAAAATGATATAGTCAAAAGATAGATAAACAAATAGATAGATAGTAGATAGTAGATAGATAGATAGATAGATAAAAAGACAAAAATATAGATAGAAAGATTGAAAGATAGACACGTAGACAACTAGATAGTTAGAGAGATAGACAAATAAAGAGTTAGATAGTTAGGTTAATTTGTTGACAAATATCAGATAGTTAAATAGAAAGATATATTAATAGATATTTAGATAGACAGATAGTTAGATAAACAAATAGATAGATAGACTGATAGACTGAGAGATAGATAGACAGATAGATAGTCAAATAGACTAATAAAAAAATAGACAGATATACAAATATATAGATAGTAGATAGTTAGATAGACAGATAGATAGATAAAAGATAGAATCATAGATAGATAGATAAAGAGATAGAAAGATAGGAAACTATTTAGATTGGCAGAGAGATAGATAGATTTAAAAATTCACAGATAGATAATAAGCATATTGACAGAGAGACAAATAGAAAGTTAGACAAGTTAGAAGGTAGACAAATAGATAGTAAGATAGAAAAATAGTTAGTTAGATAGTTAGATAAATAGATAGACTGATAGATAGATATACAGATAGACAAATAAATAGCTAGACATATATTCAAATAAATAGAAAAATAAATATTATTGATAGATAGATAGATATACATATAGATAGATTAATAGATAGATAGAAAGACTTATTTACATAAAGATAGAGATAGATAGATAGATAGATAAATAGATAGACACATATAAAGATAAACAAATAGATAGATACATAGATATATATTATAGAAAGATAGATTGATAGACATATATAGATAGATAGATAATTAGATATATAGATAGATTGATTGATTAATAGACATATAGAATAATAGATTGATAGACATACAGATTGAAAGATAGATAGACAGATACAAAGATATAGATAGGTATGTAGATAAATTGATAAATTGATAGATAAAATTATAGACAAAATCATCGATAACCCTATTAACAGATAGATATATATAAAGATACATAGATAGATTGATAGATAGAAATTAGATAGATAGACAAATATCCAAATATATTGAGATACACATAGATATACATACAGATTGACCGCTAGTCAATTAGATTAGTAGATATACAAATAGACAAATTGATAGATAGATAAGTAGATAGTTAGATAGATATAAAGATAGATAGAAAGATGGAGAGATAGAAAGATAAAAAGATAGATAGATAGACAAATCGATGGACCGATAGATAGATAGATAGATATATAGATAGATAGATCAATAGATAGATAGATTGTCAAATTGACAAATAGTCTTATAGATAGATTTGTAGATTTAAAGATCGAGAATTTGAAAGATAGATAGATAGACAAATAAATAGTGAGATAGTCAGACCGACAGATAGATAGATTTATTGATATTAAGTGAGATATATAGACATATAGATAGACTATTAGATAGATAGACAGATAGATATATAAATAGATAGATACATAGATTAACAAATATATAGATAGATAGATAAATAAATAGACATAGTCATATACACATATAGATAGATAGATAGACAAATATATACAAATATACTAATATACACATATAGTCATAATGATATATATAGATAGATAGACACATAGATAGACTGATAGATAGACAAATATACTAATATACAAATAAAGAGATTTTTAGGTTGATAGATAAATAAAGAGATAAATAGATAGAAAGATAGATAAAAAGATAGATCGATGGATAGATATAAAAATAAATACAGATATTAATTGACAGATAGATAAATAGACAAATATATATATATATATATATAGACAGATAAAAAAATAGATATATATATACATAGATAGATAGATAGGTATATAGATAGATAGGTTGACATGTATTAAAGTAGACTAGTAGAAATGTAGACAAATAGATACATAAATACATAGATCGATATATAGATAGATAGAAAAACATATAGATAGATAGATAGGCAAGTTGATAGTTAGATAAATAAATAAATATATAAATATATATATATATATATATAATGATATAATGATATACATATATGAAATAAACATATAGACATATAAAAAGATAAATAGATCAATAGTTAGACTGACTGACTGATAGATAAATAGACATATTGAGAGATATACAAATAGTCAGATAGATTGATAGACATATAGAGAGACAGACAAATTGATAAATAGTCATATAGATAGATTGATAGAAACAAACATAGGCAAATTGATAGATAGATAGATAAATAGGCAGACAACTAGACAGATAGATAGATAATTATATAGATAGATAGTTGGATAAATAGATAGATAGTTAGAATGATACATTGATAGATAAATAGATAGACAGATAGGCAAAAAATAAACACTATAAAAAATTCTCAAATAGCAAGGGAAATTTTCCTAGTTCATTGGGCTTATCCCATAGCAAATTATCCCAAGCTAATGTGCTTTTCACAAAATTTTAGCAATAAAAAAATTTCCTAGCAAATTTTTGAATAACGGAAATTCCCTACTAATTATATTTATTTCCTTGCTAATTTCGATCATAATTAAGAGTAGTAATTAATATTTTTCGAATAAATATATATATATATATAATTTGCTAGCTAAATTAGCAAAGGAAAAATCCCTAGCTATTTTCATTCCAAAACTATTTTCATAATTTTATTTTTTACAAAAGATTTTTAATTACATATATTTAACTTTTATATTAAATCGAAAAAAACATATCCTATAAACTATTATTTATAATTAACAAAAAGTAAAATCAGTTAATAAATTATTCTGATACAATAGTTACATAGTTAAAATAAAAACATAACATAGGTATATAATCTTTTAAAACTAAATTATCATCCTCATCATTAACTGGTGCATTTGTGCTAGGCTCTCTGGTGCGGGTACACTTCTGGAACTCGGAGTGCTATCTGTCAAGTCAAGGCTACTAGTTGTGACTCCATATAGGTCATCTACTATTACATTGCATTCTTCATTTCTTTCATATCATCATTCACTTTTTTCATTTCCTACTTTTTTTCCTTCAAAAAAGTTATGTGAAGATCCATAAAACTTCAACTGGCTTAGAAGTAGCAGTCATACATTTTTCAATGAGTTCTTGTGATAAAATAGAAAATAAAAAATTTATGCTAGATATAAATAAATTAAATATTATATTTTTCATTACATACTTAACTCTCAACATTTATTGTAGTGGTCAAATAGTTATGGAACCACCAAAGTAGTGGCCACTTTCATAACAACTATATAGTTTTTACTCACATGATTCTACATGGAAAATCACTTTCTTTGATACGTATAAAAAAATCCAATGAGCACAAGCTACATTTTGCACACACTACACCATGGATGCATCAAATATTCACATGGTGCACGTCCTATACATCAATCACACATGCAAGTTCACTGCACCACACACACACACTGTTGCACTTCCAGGTAGGTATGCACCATGGCTTAGCATCTACAGGACCATATCTCATGGCATCGCTGCCACTGGACTATGCACCCACTAACAGCATATGCTTGCAAAATAAATCTAACTCTGATGAGAAATTTTAAAAACACCTTTTGCCGCATCTTCTGTAATCTCGAGCCGCTTGATCTGATTGATACTTTCTCTATTTGTGAATTGGCCTATCAATGTTACATACATTAATGACTACCTCAGTTGATATCATTGTACTTTATATTAAATTTGAGTTACCATAAATATACTCCTTCAATGTTCCATTGTGCATGAACTCATAAACAAGCATACGACCTCCCTCGTGAAAATATCAAATGAATTGCACTAATTTTTTATGATCTATTCTTGAAAGTAGAGTCATCTATAAGAGATGCAGAATGGTCCAAACAACAATTAGTAGCTACAATTTTTTATAAAATAAAGAAGATATTTTAGCATTGTGCGTTAACCTTGTAGTTATCATGGAAAAAAAATAATATATGATTATGTTTTTTTTGAGATATGTTTCTAATTTGTATATAGTTCAGTCAATGAGCTACTCATAGTGTTGAGGGTGCTCCAATCTCATAGGTTATATGTATTAACGCATCATGGTTAATAAAGTTACATTATTTCATTTTTACTTTCTAACATGATATCAAAGACCCAGACCACTAGAACTTTAAGAAAATTAAATAAAAAAAATATCTTTAGAGAAAGAAATAGTGAAAAGTTAGTTAAGAGAAGTCATTGTTAAGCCAGTTGTTCAAACCATAAAAGAGCCTAAGGGTAAAAACTATAAAAAATAGGAGAATTATCAAAGGTGTAAACTTATTCCATGGAAGATTTTCTTAGGAAAGTGTTATGAAATATGAGAGCAAGAAAAATTTATTATTCATATCCTATTGTTATCATTTATTATAAATTAAAGTTGAATTAAACATAAAAAGAAGCCCATGAACACATGATATTCATCCATTATATGCACGAAAATGAATAGAAAGAGTACATTAGTTTGCATAAAACATGTAAAACATTATAACGATGATTTCTCCATCATGTGGATTAGGTTAAGGATGTTAGACTTGTTCATCTCCATGATGCACCATTCATGACCATCTCATCCAACATAAAATGTTCCTTTTCCAAATGAAACATCACTTCAAAAAAAATTCTAAATATGTATTCATATATTTAAATCTATATATTTGTTTATAACTTTGTATACATTTATGTATAACTACTTTTAACTACTTGTATTAATATCTCTATATATAACAATATGTTTAGCTATATATAACTTTATTTTTAACTAAATATACTATAGGTATAAAACATATAACTATAAATAATTTTCTTTGACTATATGTATAACTAAAAAACATTATAGATAACTATATTTCAATATTTAATTAACAAAATATATTTAATATACATTTTAATATATTAGTATATAAAAATACATATACCTAGATGTATAAATATTAATATCTATACCTATACATAACTATACGTATAAATATATAAAATTATATGAAAAAAATATATATACCTACATGTATAAATATAAGTATAATTATATATGTAACTATATATATAACCACAAATAACTATATTTATAATTACATGTTAAACAACATACAACATTATGTTTAACTATATGTGTATAACTATATATAAACTATGTTACACTATATATAATTAAATATAACTATATTTGCAACTATGTATACATATATGTAAATCTATATATTTGTTTATAACTTTGTATACATTTATGTATAATTACTTATAACTACTTGTATGAATATATCTATATATATAACTATATGTTTAGCTATATATAACTCTATTTTTAACAATATATACTATAGGTATAAAAACATATAACTATAAATAATTGTCTTTGACTACATGTTTAACTATAAAAATATTATACATAACTATATTAAAAAATATAATTAATATATATTTTTATATATTAGTATATAAAAATGTATTTTACTATATCTATACCTATAGATCACTATATGTAAACATTTAAAAGTATATGAAAAAATATATACCTACATATTAAATATAAGTATAACTATATGTGTAACTATATGAATAACCACATGTAACTATATTTATAATTACATGTATAACGACATACAACATTATGTTTAACTACATGTCTATAACTATATATAAATATTTGTATAACTATGTAACACTCCATATAATTAAATAAAACTATATTTGTAACTATGTATACATATATATATATATATATATATATATATATATATATATATATATATATAATTCTATATATTTGTTTATAATTTTGCATATATTTATGTATAACTAATTATAACTACTTGTATGAATATATCTATATACAACTATATGTTTCACTATATATAACTCTATTTTTAATTATATATACTATAGGTATAAGAACATATAACAATAAATAATTGACTTTGACTAAATGTATAACTATAAAAATATTATAGATAACTATATTTAAAAATATAATTAACAACATATATTTAATATACATTTTTATATATCGTATTTAAAAATGTATTTTACTATATCTATACCTATAGATTACTATATGTATAAATATATAAAATTATATGAATGAATAAATATACATACATGTATAAATATTATAACTATATGTGTAACTACATGTATAACCACATGTAACTATAGTTATAATTTCATGTATAACAACATACGACATTATGTTTAACTATATGTGTATATTTATTTATAATTATTTGTATCACTATATAAAACTCTATATAATTAAATATAACTAAATGTGACATTATTTCTTATCCTGACAATATTTTTGTAGCTCGTGGAGTTTGAACTTACAACCTCCAAGGAGGCTCACTTTTATCTCAAGATTCAATTATCGAGCCTTTTGTTTTTGATGTGTCAATATATATATATACATATTTAATTGATGTTTATAATATATATATAATTATTTATTTATTTATTTAGATACTTATATATATATATATATATATTGTTTTTTGTGTGTAGGTATATATATTTTATTGAACACGTGGAATAATGTTAAAAAATATCAATTAATATTCAAGCTCATTTAAATTCATTGAAAAAAAACGGAGACATGAATATTAACAAACAAATCTAGCATCATTGAACTTCATTGAATTTTAATTTTACCCATTTATTCATATTAAAAATTTGTTACATTTTAAAAAAATGTTTAATAAATAAAATTAAATATAAATCATAAATATATATGGAATACATTTGTATATCTTCAGAATGCATCAAAACACTTTGTTTTTGTTATTCTAATTGAATTTTGAGTATTGATACACATTATTACTAATAAATGAGAGTTGTTAAAATATTATCATATGCTTATTTTAATAATATTGTAAAGCATTGGAATACAACAAAAATATTATTTTATCATTTTTATTTTATATTCGCAAATTAAAATTAATTAACATTAAACATTTTTATTGCGATTGTCCACAAGACCATTGCATTTGCTAAGGGTGTGTTTTGATTTTGCTCTTTGTTATTACAAAATTTTTCTTTTAGCTTAACTATTACCATATATTGCATTTTCCATTGAAATTATATAATAGATATTTGTGTCAAAATAATAGTGTAAAGTTAAGTTATTATCATAATAATATAAATGACCGAAGATCCTCCTCATGTGCACAATATTAATCTGGATGTTTGTAGTAAATCATTACAAGTTTTAAAATCATTAATTACTAGTATATAAGTGATGGTCATATCTTTAATTTTGTGAAATTAATAATTTCTCATTTTTCATATTGATTAGGTATTAATTGAGGTGTATGTAAGTTTTCTTAACCAAACTATCTTTTGAATGTAGATTTCCACAAAATAATTATAGTGTTAATGTCTATAATTATTTGTATCTCTAATTTGTTTAAATTTGTAAGGCTAGAAATCTATAATTGTAGCTTGCTCCACATCTATGTTTTCTAGTTGAATACTTTGTATGATATGTTTTTTTCCAAATATATTTTTATTCATGTCTGAATTCTTCATAAATTCATTTGCCAAGAGTTCTTGGAATTGAATCTCCATTCCATTATTTTATTCTTTTTTTTTTATTTTAATATTCAAAGATTGAGTTGAATCATAATAAAAATTGTGCTATTTTATCTTCATTGAGAAGTGAGAATCTTACTCCTTCAAAATTTGAATTTATTTCTTTTTGCTTTCCTTTCTTGTCCATTCACATATTTTACTTCATTCATCTAATAATAGCATGATATCTATTAATCTTTACCATGCTAAAAAATGCTTTATTTATTAAAGCAGATTCTACAAATGTATTACCTCGATATTTATAATATTTAATATTTAAATATTCATTTGTAAGTAATTTTATTTAATTATTAGTATATTTTTAAGTAATTATATGTTTCATTCAAAATAATAATTGAGCATTATTCTTTGGAAATAAAATAGGCAAAATGAGTTCAGATCATCAGTGGATGTACAAAAGGTTTAAGGATGGAATTTTGAATCAATTTTTTTGAGGAGGCTTGAAACTTTAATCAACTTTGTGGGTAGTCAATCAAGATGGATGGATGGAGAAAAAATTAAGTGTTCATATAAGAACCCAAGTGTCAGAATATCTAATTTCGTGATGTAAACACTCTAAGATATCATTTGGCTAAATATGGCTTTGTACCAAATTATTTTGTTTGGATTTATTATGGGGAAAGTACAATCGCTCTGATCATTGATCAAAATTAGGGTACTGAATTATTTGCATGTGGTGAAGAAGCATCATACACATACCATAGAATGGTCATGGAAGCTACTGGTGCTGACTTCAATTTGGATTACATGGATGAACCACCAAAACCTAGACTTAGAAATTTTATTAAATACTTAAAGCTACAAATAATGAGTTGTGGGATGGCTATAAAACACATTCGAAATTGTCACTTGTGGCTCGACTTATGAGCATGAAATTACAAAATCATATGTCTGAGAAATTATTTGATCAGGTGACAATACTAATGAAGTAGATTATTTTGGAATATAATTTGGTCACTAACAATATTTACAACACTAAGAAGTTAGTACGAGGTATGAGTCTACTATTATAAAAAATTGATTGTTTTTTCAATGGATGTATGTATATATTGGGGTGGTCAAAGTAATGTTATTAGCTTTAAGTTTTGTGATCATCTTTGGTTTAAGAAGGCACCTTGTGTTATAAATATGTGACAAACGATGTATTACTTTTCTTTAATTATTCGATTATAGAGACTATATGCATCAAATGCTAAAGCAAATGATATGAGGTGACATTCTAAACATGAGATTGAAGAAGGGTTGATGTTTCGTCCATTAGATTCACTTTTCTGAAAGTATTCTAGTCATATACATCAAGATTTTGTGCTAAAAGTCGAAATGTGAGATTAGGTCTCTACACTAATTGATTTCAACCATTTGGCCAATTTAGACAATAGTATTCAACATGGCCAGTGATAGTGACACTTTATAATTTATATCCGTGGTTGTGTATAAAGGAGCAATATATGTTTTTGACAATATTGTTCAAGGGCCAAAAAATCTGAAATACATGCTAGATGTTTTCTTATAGCTTCCTATAGTAGTGTTAAATTATTTGTGTGATGTTGGCATAAATACAAATGAAATATTAAATAATAAAAATTTTATTATGCGGACAGCCCTTATGTGGACAGTAAGTGACTTTCTAGCATATTAAATGTTGTCTGGTTGAAGTATTGCAAGACAATTTGCATGCCCGTATTGCATGAAAAAGTCTGATGCATTTACTTTCAAATTTAGTGGTAAATAGTCATGGTTTGATAATCATCATAATTTTCTACCTATGAATCATTCATTCCAAGAAATAGAAATGCATTTCGAAAAAATACATTAGTGATAACAGTTGCACAAGCTATTCATCTTGAAGATGATATTTTGGCAAAGATTCATAGTTTACGTATGAAGAAGCTAACTAAAAAAATGCTATTGAAACTAATGGACTAATATGCAAAATATTTGGATAGAGGAAATGTGATATATTTTGGGACATACCCTAATGAAAGTCCAATTTAATTCGTAATAACTTGGATGTAATGCATATTTAAAAAAAATGTTTGACAATATTTTCAACATTATCCTTAATGTAGATGGAAAAAAAAGATACTTTAAAATTAAGACAATAGCTGAATGATTAATGTCAGCATCCTGATTTAAACTGAATGAGGCAACATGAAAATTCTTTAAACCTTGTTACAGACTTGATAATAGGCAAGAAAGATATTACGTGAATGGCTTAAAATTTTGAAATTTTATGATGGATATGTGTCAAATATGGGTAGATGTGTGGATATGAAGAATCTTAAGTTATTTGGAATGAAAAGCCATAACTATCATGTATTTATGCAAAGATTAATAACAATTGTATTCCGTGAATCACTTACCCTTTGTGTTTGGAAGGTCCTTACAGAATTTAGTGATGCATTGTGGGGCCAGTGCATAATGGCATGCTTGAGGCATGCTTGAGCTCAAGGCATGCCTATGGCACGGATGGCCTTTGGGTGCTAACATAGCACAAAGGCCCACTTTTCTCAATTAGACGTGTTGGGCAGGACATGGTCGAGTTGGCCACTACCTATGCCCCCTCACCCTAGTTGGTTAGCTAGTTCCTAACTATTGGGTGCTAACACTGGCTGAATAGCAAAAAGCCAGTGCCAAGTGGCCTATGGCCATAGCCAATGGATTGTACTAGCTAGTACAACCCATCAACCAATGCCTAGTGACCATTAGGTATCAAGCAAGGGGCCATGGGCATTAACTTTGTCATATAGAGTTTGTTTTTAAAATTGAAATTTAATTTTTAAAAATTTAATTATTAAATATAAATTGTATTGCATTGTAAATGAAAATGAATAAAAATCAACTCAATAAAAAACACATATTTTTCATGATTTTGATTTCATCATAATATCACAAATAATAATAAATTAAAAAACTAAGTAAAAAGAATGACAATCAACAATAGTCAACAATGGTAACATGTGAGTCTTAAGGCATGTATGAGGCACACATGGGCGTTGGGTGCTAACACGGCCCAAAAGCCCACTTTTTTCAGTCATGCATGTTGGGTAGGATAGGATCGGGTTAGCCACTACCTATGCCCGCTCACCCTAGTTGGTTGGTTGGCCGGTCCTTGGCTGTTGGGTGCTAACATTGGCTGACTAGCAGCCAGCCAATTCCCAGTGGCCTATGGCCACAACCATTTGATTGTACTAGCTAGTGTCTTAAGGCATGCCTAAGGCACACATGGATGTTGGGTGCTAACATGGCCCAAAGGCCCACTTTTCCCAACCAAACGTGTTGGGTAGGACAAAGTCAGGTTGGCCACAACCTATGCCACCTCACCTTGGTTGGTTGGCTGGTTCCTGGTACTAACACTAGTTGACTAGCACCTAGCCAATGCCCAATGACCTATGGACACAGCCACTAAATTATACTAGCTAGGCCAACCCATCAACTAGTGCCCAATGACCATTGGGCGTTAGGCTAGTGGCCATAGACACTAACTTTATCATATAGAGTTTTTTTTTTAATATTTTTTATTTTTAACAATTTAAATATTAAAAATAAACTATATTATATTGTTAATGAAAATGAATAAGAGTCAACTCAAAAAATATATATCTATTTCGTGATTTTGATTTTGATCTTATCACAATATCACAGATAATAATAAATTAGAAAATTAATTATAAAACACAATAATCAACAGTAGTCAACAATAATAACACGCGTGTCTTGTAATATCCAAGATAAGTTTGTATGGTTTGGATTGTCACATCACAAGTTTTTGTCAAAACCTCGATACCCTCGATGTCATATGAGTCATCATCCACTAGTAGTCTTTTCACTTGATCCTAAAGACTAATTAATGAATCTTCGCAGTCTTTTAAGCATGAGAATATTTTTATGATATATGGTCACAATATCAATCTCTTATCTAAAATAATATAAATAATCAATAAAAAAAATAAACTCAATGATATGAAAGATACCAAAAAGATGAGTAAATCACGTATAATCTTAGATAATATGAGATAGATGAATTTGTATGATTTTTAGTAATTTTATGAAGAAAGGAGAAAGATAATGCATCTCTTCGGGTTTAAATTTTGTGGAGGGAGGGGGATGGCATTTAAAGTGATTGCCTCCCATCAGGAGTGCTTGAAGTAATACATGCCTTTTTGTCTTTCACAATGGGCATGCCTCCCCCCAAGCGAGGCACTATGGCAAGGGCATTGTGGTGCATGCACTTATTGAGTGCCTAAGGCATTCATGCTCTTAAGGCATGACTAAGGAGTGCCTGGCTGCTGGGTGCTAACATGGCCCAAAGGCCCATTTTTCTCAGCCTGGTGTGTTGGGGTAGCCACTACCTGTGCCCCCTCACTCTAGCTAGTTGGCTGGCTCCTGGCTACTGGATGCTAACACTAGCTTATTGGTAGCTAGCTAGTGCCCAATGGCCTGTGGCCACTGCCACTAAACTGTACTGGCCAGGCTAACACGTCTGCCAATGCCTAGCAGCCACTAGGCATCAAGCGGGAAGCCGTAGGCATTAACTTTGTCAAATAATGTTAGTTTTTAAAATAGATTTTTAATTTTTAAAATAAAAATAAATAAAAATCATAACTCAATAAAAAATTTATCTATTTCATGTTTTTGATTTCATCATGATATCACAAATAATAATAAATTAGAAAACTAAGTAAAAATCATGACAATCAATAGTAATTAGCAATAATAACATGTCAGTCTTCTAATATCCACAATAAATTTGTATGGTTCAGATCGTCACATCTCAAACTTATCGCCAAACCTCGATATCATTGATGTTGTGTGAGTCATCATTCACTAGCAATTATTTCACTTAATCCTAAAAACTTATTTTTGGATCCTCTCAGTCTTTTAAGCATAAGAATACCTTTATCATATATGGTCACAATATCAGTCTCTTATCTAAAATAATATTCATAATCTCAGAATAAATAGGATCCAATATTATGTTAGATATCAGATGAGTTAGTAGATCACATATAATCTTAGATAATATGAGATTGATGGATTTATATTGTTTTGACTAATTTAATATATATAAATTCTTAATATAATCATATGATAAAATAGAGCAATAACTAATATCTAAGTACCGAGATAGCTATCTCTTATTCGACGAACCATCACATCATTTACCTCTAGCTAACAGAATGAAAAAATTATTGAATTCAAATAATTTGTTCATATCTATTCTCAAAAACTAACTAAAAGACTCACTAAAACTATAATACTTAGTGTCATAATATTTAAACATATTATCTAATCGTTCATGAATCCTACAATATGTTTATTCTATTTTATTCATGCATGTGAATAAATATTATAATATGTTTTATAGCTCTTCCATCTTAACATTATTATCCAAAGATGCAATCAAATAATAAAAGTAAACATTCATAATGTATATCTTCTATATTTGTAAATGTATCAATAATATTACATATACACTTAAATACAATATATATAGTAAGTTAAGACATATTTATCAAATAATATTCTATATTTGTTAAATGTATTATATATAATTTTACATAAGTTAAGACATATTTATCATATCATAAAAATCTTTAAGAATTTCAAAAACTAAATTTTTATCTTATAATCTAAATTATTAATAATAATTTTACTAATTTTACTATTGACGTCGTTGAATATCAAGTGTTGATATCCAACACTTGAATTCAACATGAACTATGTATAATACAAATGGAGTCTAACATTCATTTGAAATTTTTTTTAAGCCTACTTACGAACATAAAATGTAAAAATCTTATTGACTGCTAGGTATCTTAATATATTTAACTTTTAGTCAATTTTGTATATTTTCAAATATAAATAAAACAATTTTTATTCATACTTGCACTATTAGATTAATTATATGATACATATACCTAACATAAAAATATCATCTAATGATACAACTCTAATCATTCTCACAAACATATTAATCACAACACTTATATTTGAAACATTACCAAATATAATACTAAAAATTTTATTTTAAATATCATATTCTCTAAAGATCTTTGAAAAACACTCATATATAGAGAGTCATAATGAGGATAAACAATCTCATGAAAATATAATTTTTTTTATTTAATTTTCTACTTAAAATCAATATAGTGGGTGATAACTTATGTGAATACATCATCACAACAAATCTAAATGTCGAGAGTCACAAAAATCACTTCATTTTTTTAAGTTCATTAATTACTAATTAATATGTTATTCCTACAAATTTACCTAGAAATTCTATGATAAATAAATTAAAAGTAAGTTTGCATAATATGAATTTTATCAAGTCTTTCCTTCCAAACTCATTGTCATAAATGAAGTCAATAAACCTTAAGTTGATACAACTTCAAAATTTCACCGGTCAATTAAGTTTGTCTGAGATCTAATGTACCATATTTTTTAGTGTATTAATTGGCATATCTCTTATAGTGGTCAATGCCACCAACAGCCCCTCCTACATAAATATATCTTTCATAATATATATATATATTATATAGAATCTTCTTCGATATCTCTAAAATTTTATTTTAAATTATGTTAAAATGTGTGTATACTACTGAAGTTTGCTTATTTTTAAGTTTTTTAGTCACATGACTCAATGTCATAAAAGAAAACTTAGTTTCGACCTCAAACATTTCTATCAAGTTACAACTATTATCTATATATAAGTCTAATTCATTTTTATAATATTTATTATTTGTTATTTTTAAATTTAAGAGACTAAAGCATGAGAAGAAGAATAGTATTTTTCTAATCCTTTACTTTTTTTGTTAATTTATTTATTTATATAAAAATTATTAAATACAATATATGCAATGTAATATGTATCTTTATTTTATGTGGGCAGCATGTATTTTTTTATCTCTACATCATATTCTCATGCTTCGAAGTCATAGCTCATCATAAAAATAACTCTGACATTCTGGTAAATTAAAATTATTTAAAAAAAATTATGGGCACAAACAAGATACTATGATGCTTTTATAATTTAAAAGATGAGCCAGAAGAAGAGGGGAGAAAAGACGTGATTACAAATAAATTATGAAAAATAAAATATATCAAAATATTATTTATAGATAAAATAACATTATATCTATAAATAATATTTTATCTATTTAACAACCATATATCGAATTTTCCCCATTAAACCATTGGATTCGGATGTAATCCAATAGATAAAATAATTAGAATTTTTTTTGGCCAACAACACAGCAACGAGTGTTTTCCAATTAGCAAATAGCAATCATTTTAAAATGAATCCTTTTTACAGATGTGGTCGTGCCACATTTCATGTAAATGTGCCTGCCTCAATGTAGTGCCACAAAAGTAGTGCCATAGGCTAGCACGAGTGAGGCCTGATATGACATGAGGCTCGTGTGTTCCCACAAAAGTAGAGCCATAGGCTAGCACGAGTGAGGCCTAGAATTATTTTGAACCATGCCATGTCAAACCTGATATGTCTAAATTGTGTCATGTCATGGGTCGTGCTCCAGCCACCCAGCACACTTGACACCCCTAATTTTTTTATATATGATTGCATAAGTACCTAATCAAATCAAACTAGCATATAGGATACAAAATATTAGTAAGCTTTTGTAGCTGATATGTCTCATATTATATAATCTAAATATCCTTAAGAAAATAATATAGTATTCTCAATTTAACTAGTGATAAATATTCAAGCGGGGAATGCGTAAGTAATAAATTCAAAATACTCATATATATAAGGAGAGATTTTATTGTTAAAGAAAGAATATATAATTCAACCTACTTAATCTCAAATAGAATCTTCCTTAGAGTCTGCCAATTATTCAAATAAATAATAATAGAAATTAAAATAAAGCGATAATTTAATTATCTAAAAAGATAACTCACATAAATTAAACTAATAGGACAATCAAAAATAATATGATTCAAAGAAGTAATAAAGATTAAAGCTGAATAATAGTATAATCAAGAAACTTTTAAATATTTTTCAATTGGTAATAATAATATTTTCAAAATAAGAAAAGAATATAAAAAATAAAATATAATTACCTATGATATAAATATTTACTCTTGTGTTGATAATCAATAAATATGAAATGAGAGTAGAAATAAAATAATCATTGATACTTATAAGAAAAGAATAATTTATTATTATATTAGAGAAAAATTTTGTATACTTATTCTTAGTATGTGTTGTGATGAATTGACTCTATGAAGACTCCAAGATAGCTCTGACTAAAAGTCTATCTCTCTCACTACAACATAATACTATCAATCTATTCTCTAAAAATAATATATAATAATTATTTTTAATATGACTAATCCTCCAATAATGAATTCACTGAACTAAGACTTTCTTCTATCTACATCTACTGTGATAATCCAGACAATATCACAAAATTGTGATTTCTCAAAAAAAATACAAAAGTAACTATACTTAATTCTTTTCTCCTTTTTTTATAGAACTACAAAAACACTAATTAGGATTTCTACACAAAATTACCATCTTCCATTACCACTCACCACCATATGTTGTTGTGCACAGTTAGGGTTTTTTGATAAAAACTCATTGCACTTTGCATGCCTCCACCATGCATTATGCCTCTATCATGCATTATGCCTCCACTACCACTTGTCTAGCATTATGTGCCCCTTGCTTGTCGTACATTGTACACACCTCTTATCGCACACTGTGTGTGCCTGCTGCCCTTATGTGAGCACTTGTTGCCCTTACTGTGTTCATTTTTTTTGTTAGAGATAAGTGGAAGTGCCCTTCTATAATTTGTAATCCATAAATCACATATATATCTGTCTCTAATACCATGTTGACAATTAAAATGTAGAAAAAAAAATTAAACATTCAATATCAAATATGTCATGCATATCATTGGGTTGGGTAATCCAATCAAATAACATGAAATAAAAAGAAAAAAAATGGTAACTAAAATCACAACAGAACTCAACCCCCAGTTATGCATCCATTTAACTCCAAATGAAAAATTAAACATCAAAGGTGAAGATTTTGTTGATTATCTGACCTTCAACTATATCGTATCGACTGCTTGTCATATAACACTTGGAGCACCAATTTGTAGCGAAAATTCACTTTTGTTATCGAATAACAGGAGTAAAACTAGAGTGAGTCAAGATGTTCAAATTAGTTTTCAGAGTAAACCAGTGTGAGTCAGGGTGTTCAAATTAGTTTACACCCCGCTTTACTTTAGAAATATATGACGATGTTCAGGTGAGCTTTGCACCTAACATTACTTAAGCCAAATGCCATGTTCAGGTTCAGGTGAGCTTTTCACCCAACATGACTACGCCATGTTGTGGTTCGGGTGAGTTTAAACCTAGATTTGAAAATATTAAAAAAATGCGACATTACTTTTTTATACCCAAGTTGAAAATATTTACAAAAGAAAAAATGCACGTCTTTAGATATTTAAAAACATTAAACCAAATAAAAAATATATTTACATATTAATGCATTTAAAATGTCAAACATGAAAATGCCCCAGCATGTACAGTAATTTTCAAATTCAATTATATATTTAGATTAAATATATAAGCCTGTACAATAATTTTAAATTTCAAAAATAGTTAGATTATATGTATATATATAAGTTAATATACAAAAGTTTTCTAAAACATACACATACACACACACACACACACACTTATATTTATATAATTATATCCATGAATATTTTTGAAAACTGATATATATAAATCTACATATATAAATATTATCGAAAACTAATATATATATATATATATATATATATATATATGTTATTTTGGAAAGGTATGTCATGGTCTATATATGAAATTATAACTAATCCAAATAGCTAAAAAAAATTACTAGCTAAATGTATATATTTTGAAAAAAAAATATTTAAAGAATTATCGATTCTAATTGTATATAAACTAATAAAAAAATAAATTTAGATAATTATGTAGTGACAGATTTAAATTAGCTGGAGAAAATTCGTCGCTAATAATTATCTCGGGAGATTCCGTCGCTAAATTCTCCATTTTTCTTTGGGCAGAAATTATGAAAATTCAGTGGCAGATTATGTCGGGATATAATTAGCTAGGAAAAATTCGTCACTAATAATTAGCTATGGAAATTCCGTCACTAAATCCATCACAAAATTAATGATTTTAATTTCAGTGAAATTCCATTGCTAAATCCATCACTAATTTATGGATTTTATTAGTTAGAGATATTCGCTTGCTAAATCCATAGTTAAAATATGGATTTTATTAGTTAGTGAAAATTCGTCACTAAATCTGTCGCTAAATCAATGATTTTATTAGTAATGTAAAATCTGTCGCTAAATCAATGATTTTATTAGCAAAAAAAGTCCGACGCTAAATCCATTGATAAAACAAGGAATTTATTAGCAAAGGAAAATTCGTCGCTAAATCCATCGCTAAATCAAGAATTTTATTAGCAATGGAAAATTCGTCGCTAAATTCATTACTAAATCATTGATTTTATTAGTAAGGGAAAATCCATCGCTAATTTCATCGCTAAATCATGAATTTTATTAGCAAGGGTAAATCTGTTGCTAAATCCATCGCTAAATCATGGATTTAATTAGCAAGGGAAAATTCATCATTAAATCCATCGCTAAATCATGGATTATATTAGCGAGGGAAAATTCGTCGATAAATCCGTTACTAAATATTAGCTAGGGAATGTCCGTCACTAATTTCATGCTTTTATTAGTAAGGGATATTCCGTCGCAATATCCATCGCTAAATTCCCCATTTTTTTGAGCAGAAGTTATGAAAATTTTCCGTTGCTAAATCCGTTGCTAAAATCCTCACTTTTTTTGAGCGGATTTTATGAAAATTTTCATTCGCTAATCTGTTGCTAAATCCCCCACTTTTTTTGAGAAAAATTTTCGAAAATTTTCTCTCGCTAATCTGTCATTAATCCGTTGTTATTTTTTTTCCCAAATAAAGATCATAAATCCCTTACTATTCCCTAGCTAATCCCTTATAATTTAGCTAGGGATTGATCCTTAGCTAAAATTCCCTAGCTAAATTGATATTTTCTTGTAGTGAAATAGTTGAGATATTTAATTAATAAAATGATGATATGTCATATTATTGTTAATTCACAACAAATATGTGATAGCCATAGATAGAAATCTAGAATGCTACTTTCTAGAGCATAATAATGATTTAGTGGGCAAATTTTATGATGAACATCATGTTGGACTAATTGTTTGGTGATTAACCTCTGATAAATAAACAAACATAAGTTGCCACTTTGAGAGATAGCCAAATGTTAATAGTCCTGCTTTGATTAAAAGCTAGGATGATCTTGAGGATGATCAATAACTATATGTTTAACTATATATGTATAATTATTTATAAATATTTGTATAATTATATAAATCTCTTTATAAAGATATTTTATTATATTTGTAACTATGTAAACTAATTTTATAACTATATCCACAACTATATATACCTATTTTTTTAACTTAATTATAATTTATAACTATATGTATAATTCTATATAACTATATTTCTAACAAAATATACTATATGTTTTAAATATATATAACAATATTTAATTGTATTTTACTATATAAATATTTGTATAACTATGTAATACTCTATATAATTAAATATAAGTATATTTGTAACTATGTATATAAATATGTATTCATATAATTAATCTATTTATTTGTTTATAACCTTTTATACATTTTTATATAACTACTTATAACTACTTGTATGAATATATCTATATATAACTATATGTTTAACTATATATAACTCTATTATTAACTATATATACTATAGGTATAAGAACATATAACTATAAATAATTGTCTTTGACTATATGTATAACTATAAAAATTATACATAAATATATTAAAATTTATAATTAACAACATATATTAACTAAATATTTTTATATATTAGTATAAAAAAATGTATTTTAGTATATATATACCTATACATAACTATATGTATAAATATAAGATATTATAAGAAAAAATATATAACCTACATGTATAAATATAAGTTAAACTATATGTGTATATATATGTATAACTACATGTAACTATATTTATAATTACATGTATAACAACATACAACATTATGTATAATTATGGGTATACCTATATATAAATATTTGTAAAACTAAATAAAACTTTATATAATTAAATATAAGTATATTTTTAACTATTTATACATATATGTATAGATATATGTAAATCTATATATTTTTTATAACTATGTATATATTTATGTAAAACTAAATATAACTACTCGTATGAATATATATATATATATATATATATATAACTAAATGTTTAATGATATATAATTTTGTATAACTATATATATTATATCTATAATAACAATTAACTATAAATAATTCTATCTTACTATATGTATAACTATAAAATATTTATACATAACTATATTTAAATATATATTTAACAACATATATTTAATATACATTTTTATATATTAGTATAAAAAATGTATTTTATTATATCTATACCTATACATAACTATATGTATAAATATATGAAATTATATAAAACTATATATATATACACATACATGTAAAAATATAAGTTTAACTATACGTGTAACAATATGTATAACCACATGTAACTATATTTATAATTTTATATATAAAAACATACAACATAAAGTTTAACTATATGTCTATAACTATATATAAATATTTGTATAACTATAAAAAATTATATCAATAAATATAACTTTATTTTTAATTATGCATACATATATGTATAAATGTATGTAAATCTATATAATTATTTAAAACTATACATTTATGTATAACTACTTATAACTACTTGTATGCATGTATCTATATATAACTATATGTTTAACTATATATAATTATTTATAACTATATATACTATGTGTATACTAACATATAATTATTAATGGGATAATACTAATTTGTTGCACTAATTTGATTAAATGACAAAAGATATATAATTAACAATATGTAAGCACATAGCATGAGAGTGTCTGTTGGTCAGGCTTATATATGGTATAATACAATTAAGGTACACTTACCTAATCCCAGCTCTTAGGCCTCAGACTCATATATGAACTTGTGTATGACAAAAGATGTAATATCTAATAGTTTTGTATAGAAGAAAATTTGTTTTTCTTTTATGTAATTCCTCATTCTAACACTGCATTTTCTATGTGTCTCTCTCTCCTTCTCTAATTCTTTCTGTGTCACTCTCTTCCTCTTTTTCTTTCTGTGTCACTCTCTTCCTCTTTTTCTTTCTGTGTCACTCTCTTCCTCTTTTTCTTTCTGTGTCACTCTCTTCCTCTTTTTCTTTCTGTGTAACACTTTCTCTCTCTTGTTTTTTTCTTTCGCTCTCCTTTCTTACTAGTTTATATATATATATATATATATATATATATATATATATATATATATATCTCTCTCTCTCTCTCTCTTTATCTCTCTCTCTCCCTCTCTCCCTCCCTCCCTCCCTCTAGCTCTCTCTCTCTCTCTTTCCATCTCTCTCTCTCTCTTCCTCCCTCTCTCTCTCTCTCTCTTCCTCTCTCTCTCTCTCTCTCTCCCTTTCACCATTTCTCTCCCCCTCTCTCTTCCTTTCACCATTTCTCTCCCCCTCTCTCTTTAATTTCTATCCCCTCTCTCTACCTCATTTCTCTCTCTCTCTCTCTCTCTCTCCCTCTCCCCTTTCTCTCTCATCTCCCCATCTCTCCATTTCTCTGCCCCTCTCTCTCTCCCCACCTTCTCTCTCCCTCTCTCTCCCTCTCCCTCTCCCCCTTCAAACTTTAAATGTCTTTCATTTTTGCTTTCCTTTCTTGTACATTATCATATTTTGCTCCCTTTATCTAGTAATACCTTGATATCTATTAATCTTTATCATGCTAAAATTACTTTATCTATTCATGTAGATTCTGCAAATGCATTGCCTCGATATTCATGGTATTTAATTTTTAAATATTCATCTGTAAGTAATTTTATTTAATTATTAGTATATTTTGAAGTAATAGAATATTTAATTCAAAATAATATTTGAGCTTTGTTTTTTGTAAATATAACAGGAAAAAATGAGTTCATATCATAAGTGGATGTACTAAAGGTTTATTAATGGAATTTTGAATAAAGATTTTTTGAGTGGCTTAAAACTTTAATCAATTTTGCATGTAGTTAATCGAGATGGATGGATGGAGAAAAAATTAAGTGTCCATGTAATCATTGCAATTGTCAGAATATCCCTTTTCGTGATGTAAACACTATAAGATACCATTTGGCTGAGTATGGCTTTGTGCCAAATTATTTTGATTGGATTTATAATGGGAAAAGTACAATGGCTCTGAACATTGACCAAAATGAGGGTATTGAATCGTTTGCTTGTGGTGAAGAAGCATCAAACACATACCATAGAATGATCAAGGAAGCTCCTGGTGCTGACTTCAAAAAGGATTACATTGATGAACTACCTAAGCCTGAAGCTCATAAATTTTATGAAATGCTTAAAGCTGAAGATAAAGATTTGTAGCCTAGTTTTAAAACACATTTACAATTGTTACTTGTGGCTCGACTTATGAGCATTAAGTTAGAAAATCATATGTTTGAGAAATTATTTGATCAAGTGTCAAAACTGATGAATGAAATAGTCCCGGATAATAATTTGATCACTAATAACTTTTACAACTCTAAGAAGTTACTACGAGGAATGGGTCTACCAGTGGAATAAATTGATTGTTATTTTAATGGATGTATTTTATATTGGGGTGGTGATAGTGATTTATTAGCTATAAGTTTTGTGATCATCCTTGATTTAAGAAGGCATCTCGTGTTGTAGATACACGACAAAAATTGAAAGTTGCATTTAAAAAGATGTATTATTTTTTATTAATTCCTCGATTACTCATACTATATGCATCAAGTGATATAGCAATGATATGATCTGCATTCTGAGTATGAGGTTGAAGAAGGGGTAATGCATCATCCATCAGATTCACTTGGTTGGAGGCATTTTAATTATATACATCAAGATTTTGCAGCTGAAAGTCAAAATGTGAGATTGGGTCTCTTCATTGATGGATTTCAACCATTTGAGCAATCTGGTCAATAGTATTCAACATGACCAGTGATAGTGGCACATTATAACTTGCCTTTGTGGTTGTGTATGAAGGAGCAATATATATTTTTGTCAAAAATGGTTCTAGGGCCAAAAAACCGAAAGACATGCTGGATGTTTTCTTACAGCATATTATGGTAGAGTTAAATCATTTGTGGGATGTTGGTGTGAATACATATGATATCTTAAAGAAGAAAATTTTAATTATGTGGGCGGCCCTTATGTGGACAGTAAGTGATATTTTTGCATATTCAATGTTGTCTGGCTGGAGTATTGTAGGATGATTCACATGCCCACATTGCATAAAGAATTATGATGCATTTACCCTCAAATTTAGTGGTAAATAGTCATGGTTTGATAACCATCGTAAGTTTCTACATACGAATCATCCATTTCAAAGAAATAAAACTGTATTTTAAAAAATAAAACTGTTATGACAGTTGCACCAGCAGTTAATTCAGGAGATGATATTATGACAGAGATTTAGAGTTTGGGTATGAAGAAGGTAACTAAAAAGGATGCTACTGGAAGTAATGGACCAATAGGAAAAATATTTGGCTATAGTAAACGTAGTATATTTTGGGACTTTCCCTATTGGAATTCTATATAATTAGTCATAACTTAGATGTAATGCATATTGAAAAAAATGTGTTTGATAATATTTTCAACACTATCCTTAATGTAGATAGAAAAATAAAAGATACTTTAAAATCAAGACAAGAGCTGAATGATTAATGTCAGCATCCTGAATTTAAACTGAATGAGGCAACAAAAAAATTTCCTAAAGCTCGCTACACACTTGATAAGAAGGCAAGATAAATATTGTGTGAATGGGTTAAAGATTTGAATTTCTCTTATGGATATGTGTCAAATATGGGTAAATGCACAGATATACAAATTTGAATGAAAAGTCATGACGATCATGTATTTATATAGATATTAATACCCATTGCATTCTGTGAATTACATCCCCTAAGTGTTTGGAAGGTCTTTATAGAACTTATTTTGTTTTTTAAACAGCTAACTGCAACAATAATCAAAATAGATAATATTGTGAGGTTGGAGAATGACATTCCACTTATTATTTGCAATCTTGAGCGGATATTCCCACCGAGTTTTTTTGACTCAATGGAGCATTTGCTGGTCCATTTGGCATATGAAGCAAGGATAGCAAGACCAATGCAATATAAGTAGATGTATCCTGAAGATAGGTAAATACATATAATTTGCTGTGTTTTATTATTTCATATATAAAGTAATATTATAATTTAATATAGTTGAAACCTAACATTGTGGTTGTAGGTATCTTCGTAAGTTGAAATTGAATGTTAGAAACAATACAAAAGTTGAAGGTTCAATTTGTAATGTATATTTAGTAGAAGAAGCATCATCATTTTGTTCTTATTATTTTGAGGATCATGTCAATACAAATAATAGAAATGTGCCTCGGAATGATGAAAATGTGATGGTAGAAGATGATTCTGTGGACAAACTATCTATCTTCAAGCACTATGGAAGAACATTTGGAAGAGCAATAAAAAGATGTATGATAGATGAAGAGTACAAAGCAACCCAGAGCTACGTTTTACTTAATTGTGAAGAGGTTGCACCATATATTGAGTATTTATACCCATAATGATTGCAAGTTTATTCATATTTTAATTTTATCTTTAATAGAAATTATTAAAAATTGATATACATTTTTCTCTCTCTTTTTATATTTGTGCATTATTTATGTTGAGCAATTAAAATATAGGTAACCAGTAATTTCTAGCAATTATGTCGATTATATTCTAGAAACTGAATTTGCGAATTGGTTCAATAATTATGTAAGAATTATTAAGTTTTAAATTTTTGAATTATTTAATTTATAGTATCTTTTATTTGTTAATATCATTTTTTAAATTTATATCAAAAGCAATTGATCCTTCAAATGGAGATTCAAATATTTGTATTCAAAATCTAAGTAAAATCGAGTTTAGATATGTGACAAAATATCTTGGGTATTTTATCAATGGATATAATTTAACACGATTGAGCATGGTTCTTCTGAAACAATACTGAATATTGGTGTATGCATTAAACGCTCAGGTTATAGTATAGATGATTTTAATTATTATGGTCAACTCAAACAAGTTATTGTGTTAGAGTATCCTGGACTCGAAAATAATAGGATTGTATTATTAAAGTGTGAGTTGTTAAATCCTACATGAAATGTGAGAACAAAGATTCATTCGGATTATAAGTTAGTAGATGTTAACCATAAATGAAGATATAATTGATGAGACATTTATTATGGTAGTTCAAGCCACTCATGTATATTATTATACATATCCGAGTTTATCTCGTGATAAGCGTGATTAGTGCGTGACTTGAAAAATCAAAGTTCGATCAAATTTTGAAGTACCAACATCACAACAACGAAGTGTAGACTTAGATATCGCACCAGTATTCCAGGAAGATGACATAAATAATATTTAGCCTGTGCATATAGATGAAGATCAAGAAAATTTATGTTACTCAAATAGTGGCCTAATAGAAATTGAAGATGATCAATTTCTATCTGAAGATGAGTTTGAACTTCTATCAAATCAGAGAAAATATCAGAAGATCCATTGGAGGATGACAGTGATGCCGATAATTAAACTATTATAATTGTATTATAATATTAAACTATCAAATAGTTTCTATATTTTGTTGAAATCTATCAGTGTGTTTTATTCTAAAATGCATCCTTGTTCATCATATATGTATTATTTGTTCTATGTTTTATTTTGTACAGCAGATGGCACATAAAAGACGTGGCTATGGTGGAGTTGGATTTGGATGCAAAAATGAACCAAATTCATCTAGTATGGTACATCATGTTGCATAATCAGTACAATCTCATATCCACCATATCCAGACTTCAACATCACAATCACCATCTCCATTTCTTTCAGCATCACCATCATTGAGACCTCTACTATTAGCTTTATTAAATATAAGCCCACCATCCATTATGCTTCATGCACACACTTTTGATCCATCTCTATCTCCTACACCACATTTTAGACCGATAGTTTCCCCATTTACAAAACCAATGACATCATCAAATACTGTGCCTTCCTCTACATTCAGTCTAAGTTAGTAATTGAGATTATGGATGAGAAGTAAAAAAATGTAAATATGACTTGAAAAAAAAATCTGATGTTACTGTTAGTGTCTTTTTTTAAAATATATAGTTATGATTTTCTTGTTTTCAATGTTATTTATTTATTTGTATAGTTTTATTCCATCTCACAAGTACTTGACTATAATTATAAAGTCTTTCAAGATAATGGCTGATTCTAAAGTATTCTCCTGAAAGAAAGTTGTCGAATCAACAAAAGAGTCTTATTTTAATGACAGGTAAAAAATAACAAAACAAAAGTATTGAAAAATAATTATCTAATTACTTAACTATTATGTTGGTTATTATTCAAGTAGTAAATAATTATGTTCTTGTTAATATAAATTCTTTTGTGATTTTTTTATAAAAACAATAAGTACACATGGGCCCTCAAATTTGATGTAAAGATAAAATCATTATGGGAGATCAAAGCTACTCAACGGTATTTTGATTTTGTCCATAAATTGAATAATATGAAAGAAAGGCCTGATTTTATATCCGTTGATGACTTGCCCGAGTGGCTTAAGTATTGGGAGGAGCAAGTTGTAAAAAAAAAATCAGATATTGACTAGGTAGAAGAAACTATTGACACACAGAATGGTTGAAGTTGAGCATTGAGCACGCTCAAGATTTGGTACAATTTTAAAATTATAAACATTTATATATTTAGTGGTTGTCCTAATAGTCTAATAAATCAAATATATGCAATGTTTTATTAATCTTGTTAAAATTTCTGATCATTTGTTATTTTATGACTTAATAAATACATATTTTAGGTTGGATAATTGGGTTGAGATCCTAATTTTATGAGATTTTTAAGAAGATGCATGTGAAAAAAA
>JAREIK010003498.1:73481-97372 GCA_029783825.1 Sapria himalayana | reverse complement strand
TGACACATAGCAAGACAAATAGATAGATAGATAAACAGATAGAGAGACAAATAGATAGATATATTGATATATAGATAGATAGACTGATTGATAGATAGATATATAGATAGATAGACAAATAGATAGACAAATAGATAGATAAATAGATAGATAGATCGATAGATAGATAGATAGATAGACAAATAGATAGATAGATAGACAGATAGATGGACAGACAGATAGATAGATAGACAGATAGATAGATATAAAAATGAAAGATAGAGAGACATAATGATAGATAAACAGATAGATTGACAGATAAATAGACAAATAGATAGACCAGATAGATAGACAGATAGATAGATAGATAGATACACATATACATAGTTAGATAGAAGGATAGATTGATAGAAAAATTTATTGACAAATTGATAGCCAGATAGATAGATAAACTAATTTATAATATATAAGTAGATAGATAGATAAAGACATAGATAGATAAATAGAAATATTGATAGACTGATAGATAGATTGATTGATAGACATGTTGATAAAAAGATTGATATACAAAATGATAGATAGTTTGATAGACATATTTATAGGTAAATTGATAGACTCTGATAGATAGATTGATAGATTGACAAATATATAGAAATATATAGATAGATATATAGATACACAGAGATATAAACAAATATATAAATAGAAAGATAGAGATCACTAAAAGAAAAATCCCAAATAGCTAGTTACTAGCTAAATGGAGTTTTTCTGTATCTAAAGTGGATATAACGATGGATTAATAACGGAACCTTTCCTAATCTAAAGTAGAAGTGTCAAACAAGTCATGCTAAGCCGGCCTGACATTTTTGTAGGCCCAACCATGCTACCATGCGGGGCTATGCATGACTATACTAAGAGCAACTCCAACGGGAGTTGCCAAAAAAGGAGTGCTAATAATCATTTTGCAAATTAAAACAGTATTTTAGCCCCCCTAAAACAATAATTTTGCTCCAACGATAGGTGCCAAAATGGGGTGCTATTTAATAATTAATATTTTTTTATTCCAAAAGTTATTTTTTAAACCCTTGAGAGAGTTATGGAGATGCACAGTAGCCATAACTGCTATTTTGCATCCTCTCTTTTCTCTCTCCAAAGTTGCCAAATATGGCACCTCTATACCTTGGATGGCATTTTGCAACCCCATATGCCACCCACGTTGGAGCTACAAAAATTATGATTTGGGTGCCATTTTGGCAGTTACGGGGATGGCACCCTTGATGGCACCTCCCATTGGAGTTGCTCTAACCGTGCCATCCATGGCCCTGCACGATTTATTCAAGCAAGGCTCGGCATTTCTCAGTTGGCACGACTAGTTTTTGGTTGTGCCTGGTCAGGCTTATACATGGAGGTTTAAATAAATTTAATTTATTTTATTTTTTTCATTTTTTATTTACAATATATATGTATTTATAAATATAAATTAGATAATAATTAAAAATATTTAAATTGTAAATATTTGAATAGTTATAAATTTTATTTTTTTTATGTTATTTGTTTAATTATGTTTTAATTAGATTATAATTTATTTGAATTATATTTTAGAATTTTTAATGAAATTATTAAAAATAAACACAAAATTTATTTAACAATAATTAAAAGTCACAATCACAAAGCCAAGTGCCAAATAGGCAAACTAAAGCAAATACAATGTAAATAAAAATAAGTATAAAATATTGAAATCAAAAATCAGAATCAAGAATAACTCATAAGGAAATGCATAACTGTAACAAAAGTGTCACTGTCGGCATGTCGCAATCGTGTAATCGTCAACCATCAAGCATCAAGTAGCAACCTCATCAATCATCTATCTTCCTATCATTATCATCCTCAACCTCAATATCAATATCACGATCATATGGATCATCAATAGTAATCAACTCCTCTGCATTCATATTAGTCCCACTCCCAGTCCTAGCACGATTTTTAATGCTAAACTTCGAATCCTCTCAATCCTTCATGCATACTAAACCCTCAATAATATCTTGACATAATCTCGATCTCCTATCCAAAATCATATTCACTGCAAAAAAAAGTTGGCTCCACTACTATGCTCGGCATCGGAGGAGTCAATAGATCTTGTGCCATCTTAGATAGCATAGAAAAGTTGGACTCATATGATTTCCACCACTGTAATATATCAAGATTCTTAGTATCAGAATGTGATAGGATTGAGCAGTAATCGGTATCTAAGTACCGAGAGAGCTCGCTCCTATTCTATGTTCCACCCTATCATTTTTCCCTAGCTAACTAATTAGAAAAATCGTCATCTCCGAATATGGTATCAATGTCTATACTCACAGCCTCACTACTACTACCACCATACCTAGTATCATAGTATGTGAAAAGGTCAGTCTACTTCTTATGAATGAACCCTTCAGGCGAGTCTTCCAGGTTCATGCACGAGGAAATGTAAGTCAAAATGTTATCTGTCTCTTCCACCTTAACCCTAAGGTCCATGCATGTAGCGAGATAATAAAGAAATGGAATGGTAGACCAGTACTTTAAGTACTTGGTTTCCATATCTTTAACCATATGGCTAAGTTTCGGGTCAGCTCAATACTTCCTAAACATGCTACTAATCTTGCATATGCACCTAAGCACAATGCAAATCATGAGAGTATAAACCAACGAACACATATTCATCATGTCCTAAAAAATCTTTAGGAATCATAAATTAAATTCATAAAGCCTAGTTAGTGTCATCACAAAAAAGTTCGTCACTCTTACTATTGACGTAGTTGGATATCACGTGTTTGTATTCAACACATGACTCCAACAATAGGTACGTATAATTCCAATAGTATCTCACATCCAATTGGAATTTCTTCTTCTTAAGATTCAGAGACTACCGAGCTCCAATTGTCTGTGAGGCATGAGAATGTATTTTAGTGAGTTACATATGTTTTCCAAAGCGGGGAAACACACATTCATCCCCACTTATAAAATCATGTTTATCAAGTGACACATGCATCTGACGTGGAAAATCTCTCTTAATGGAGCCTCTCTAATATTTCTAACAAACATGTTAATTGTTACTCCATTATTAGATGTGTTATCGAATGTGATACTAAATTTTTTTTTTGAGTTTTATATTCTCTAAAGATCTTTAACATACACTCAAAAATGGCAGACCCATCATAAGGATGGAGAATATCGGAGAATCTTAAAATTTTTTTAATCACAGTCTATTTAGAATTTACATAGTGGGTGGTGAGACATGCATAAGATGCATCATCATGAATAGTCCAGATATCGGACGTCACGGACACCACTCCACTATATACCATAAATTCATTAATTATTAATTATTTTTCTAACTTATAATATTTTAATATATCATTTCAAGATGTGGCCCTAGGAAACCTATGATAAGCAGGCTGAAAATATGCCTGCATGATGCTCACTATCCTTGGATCTTCCGAAAATATGATCGGGAGATCCATAAATGTGATAAGTAAGGTCATGCCTTCCCAACCCAACTCGCTATGGTATATGAAGGTGGTAAACTTTAAGACTGAATTGGATCTAGTCTCAAAAAATGTAGAGATAAGTTGGATTTGCCTAGGATCTAATGCACCATGTGTTTTGCTGCATAATTCGGTATGCCTTTTAAGGTGTCCTGTCCCAAAAACACTCTTACAAGTTAAACTTTTCTTACAATATTTGCATAGTGTCATTTCTTCTTCCTCACCTCTAATATTTTTCGTTTTATTTTATTAAAATGAGTCCAAACTATAGAAGTCCTTGTTTTTTGTTTTTTAGATATTTTGGCTGAGATGACCGGAGAAACCAATGTTTCAGCAACCTCAGAACTTTGTGTAAGATTTTTATTTTCTAAATTTAAAATAATTTTATTAGTATTAGTATTTTTCATTTTTTTGGTTTTTATAGACAAGATGATAGCTTAAAGAGTTGAGAGAAAAAAAAATAGAAATACTTGTAAAGTAGTGTAAAGGAAAAGCACATGTACCAAAATCCAACTTTTTAAGACCACTGCAAACACCACCTAAAGACGAGCATGAGTTGCGAATCCCAAAAAGCCGAGCCAAAATCCCAAGAGAGAGAGTTTTAGGAGAGGTTTGAGAGAGAGAGAATGTGAGATTTTATATTTTTGAAAAACATATAAATTAGAGAAAGGGGGTGGGGGGCTTTTATGGAAAAAAATTTAGAATTTTTTTTAAAGTATTTTTTTTGAATTTTTTTAAAATTTTTTTAGGGCAGAATCATGTGGGCGGTTGGATTCTTCCCCATAGCCATTAGAGGCAAAATCTGACGGCTAAATTTCAAATAAATTTTCTTTAAATATTTGAACCGTTGGCCTTAAGCCCTTAACACACCATTGAAGTTGGGGTTGGTTTAGATTCGGGCCAGCCTAGTTTCTGGATCCATCAGGCTGAGCCTCTGCCTGATGGGGCAGTACGGTAGAGGTACCTCAGCTCGTGCTGAGGTACTGAGCCAACCAGGCCACGGTACCGTGTCAGGCCAAGCATAGCACGAGGCCTGGTTGGCCTCGGCACAACACGACATGGGCACGGGCATAGGAAATTCTAGTGCCGTGCCGGGCTAGGCACGGCACAAATTGGCCCTTTTGACACCTCTAATTTAAAGTGCTTGTCGCAAAAATTAAAGAATAAATATTTTCTCTATCAAAATTAGCAAGAGAAAATTCCCTAACTAAATTATCGAGGGAAAATTCCCTAGCTAAATTAGCGACGAAAAAATCTTTAGCTTTATTCATTCCAAAATTATTTTGACAATTTTAATTTTTTACATAAAATTTAATTATATATCTTTATAAAAACATAAACCATAAACCATAATTTATAATTAACATAAAATAAAACAATTAAAAAAATATTTTGATATAATATGTTACATAGTTAAAATAGAAACATAACAAAACTTGATTACATCTTATTCTTCATCAATGTATCTAATGACAGTGCATAAAGTATAATCTGTCTGTGAAATTGACATTATTTTCTCGCCCCCACCTCCTCAATATCTACGTACTAATCTAGCACCTGAGCATGTACCTCCATGGTCATCTGCATTGCTTCCTTTAGTTCTAGTATGTATTTCCTCTCTACCTCCAACTCCTTCTTCCTTTTTTCTCCCAATGCCCTTATTGTATCAAGCTGCTCTTCTAATAATACTTTTTTTAAACTTGCAATCAATTGCATGTATGTATACTTGTGCATCTATGTATGTGTATGTGTGTGTGTGTATAAACACAGATACAGGTACATTCATCCTAATACACATACCATCAAAATCAATTGAAAGAAATAATCTAGGGCTTAAAACACACATATAGGTCTCTCAGGCATAGTCAGCAATTTCTAGTTCTTTGTCCTATGGTACTCCACGCAGATAGAAAACATTGTTACAACTGCACATGGAGCATAATATACTATATTTTACAAACCAATAAAGAACACAACACAATGTCACTGATAAATAGATAGACTAGTGCATGCAATACCAATAGCTATTTGCAAAAAATTTCATGCAACGAGATAATCATGAGCTTATTTTAAAATTATAGAATCAAAATTTCCCTAGGATTTCTAGTGAACTACCATCAACATATTCTTTTATGTCGCTCAGCTTCATGCATCAGTCCATGGTTAATTTAAAAAAGTTAAAACGGAGTTTTGTATGGAAATAATATGTTTTACATAAAAATTCCAAAATATGATGCTTGTTTAAAAAATATTACCAAACTAGTGAATCTATAAATAGCATGGTAATGGCCATCATTGTTAATGATAGTCATTGCCATGCTATTGAATATTAAAAATCAAGATCTTTATCAATGTCTGCCTCACTTGATGATGCCAAATTCGGGCTTGAATTTGGGTTTGACACAAGATCCGGATTGGATTCATATCTCCTTTCAATATTGCATCTTGGCCATATAGATTTCTAAGTGAGCAGCCAAGTTAAGTTGGTAGTTTGATCAAGAGATGATGTAGAAATTGAAGATCAAGAAGATAAATTTAACTTGATGGTTTTTTTGGATTGAAATGGAGAAGCCACTCGTGGCAAGCATCACTTGATTTGTTGAAGTTGACAGGTTCACTCTAAATCATAATTAAAGAAAAGAAAACAAATCATGTAATAGGAGGAAAAGGATAAAGATACATTCGAGCATGACAAGGCCATATTTCATATTTAATATAACAAATAGGCACCTTATTATTGCCCCTCTTTTCTTCTTTATACTGCTGGAGCCACAACAATAAACTCGAGCAAGCATAACATGCAGAAATGAACTCATGGTTTTGAACTTGAGTTTCTTTGTCGAGGCTAATGGAGCAATTAGGGCTGCATGTTGTGCTTTTTGTAAGTAATCTAGATTCAATCTTTTGCCAGCTAGAGCTACTCTCACATGTAGATGTTTTACTTTCGTACCCATTTTTCTTCTTTTTTAAAACTTCGTCAAATGCACGACTAGTTAAATATGAAGTGTTTATGCATGCTTATATACAATAGTTGACATGACAGTACATATGAATAAGTGTGGGTGTTTGTGTGTGTGTGTTTGTGTGTGCCTTTGTGGGTGTTTGTGTGTGTGTGTTTGTGTGTGCCTTTGTGGGTGTGTAGTTGAGTCATTGATGGGTAACATATATGACTCATATATCGCACTAGAGAAATTTGAGAGAAAAAAAGTAAAAAAAAAAAGATTCGTTTTGCTCATTGAGATTGAGGTTAAGATTCAGGCTTCCAACTGGAACAGTAACTGGATAAAGTTGCCAAATAGTCTCCAGAGAGGGAAAGCCTACTTTACACGTAATGTAAGTTTGGAATGTGGTGATTCCATGAGACATACTCTTCCAGCCTCGTCGCCTATTCCGTAGATCAGACTGCATCTCTATGATAATGTACTCTGTAATATTGTTACCTGCTTGCCAACTAAAATTTGGCAAGATATTAGAGACCTATTTAAGATCACCCACATAAAAAAAACTTCTCTACTTGAATAACCATCTATGATGCACTTAAGCTCCATAAATTTTTGGCAAATATCTACTTTTGAATGATTCCTTAAAGAGAACAGAGGAAATGTTACTAATCTAACCATTTCCATTTTCTCCCTCACTCCTCTGACTACACTCTCTATGCTTGCCACACAATCTCCCATAATCACTATGTTTTTTTTCTTCCTCTCTATCACCTATAAAACCATCATCACATCTTCAATCTTTGTTAAAGTTTCTAATGGCGAGCTTAAGTCCTTCCCTAATGGTTCAAATTAACTAAAAGAAATAAATTCAGGAGGAGTAGAGTTGGCTACGGTAAGAGGTTTTATGGCTTCTTTCAGGCATGAATTCCGGAGAACTGGAATGATATTTGCAGTAGCAGCCAGGGTGGTGGATGTACTTCTGGAACAAATATTCACAAATATTATTTGTTCAACCTTGTTTTTCACTAGGTTGGATGCAACACACTCTCTCGTCATTCTCAATGCCTCCATTTAAAAATTTTTAAAATTCAATAGCCATCATTCATAATGCTGGCCTTTGATTTTTAAAAATTCAATAGCATGGCTCCTCTGACTATGCTCCTCTAACTATGCTCACTCCTATGACTCCTGTGACTATGCTCTCCTCTGACTACGCTCTCCTCTGACTATCCTCCTCTGGCATTTAAAAATTTTCTTTCTCACTCCTCTGACTATGCTTTCTATGCTTTCCACACACTCTTCCATAATCACTATGTTTTTTTTCTTCCTCTCCATCACCGGTAAAACCCTCATCGCATCTTCGGTCTTTGTCGGCATTTCTAATGGCAAGCTTAAGTCCTTCCCCAATGGTTCAAATTGACTGAAAGAAAGAAATGAAGGAGGATAAGAGTTGGCTGTGGTGAGAGGTTTTATGGATTCTTATGAATTCCCGAGAACTGGAGTGATATTTATAGTGGCAGCCATAGCGGTGGATGTACTTCTGGAACAAATATCCATGGATACGGCTTGTTCAACCATGTTTTTCACTAACTTGGATTCCACACACTCTCTCATTATTCCCAATGTCTACATTTTAAAATTTTTAAAATTTAATAGCCGGCATTTACAATGCCACCTTTGATTTTTAAAATTAATAGGGTGGCAATGTCCATCATTTACAATGACACAAATTTCCACATTGTTTCCAGATTTATTAGTTTGGTAATATTTTTCAAACTAGCATTACATTTTGGATTTTTTATTTAAAATGTATTATTTCCATACAAAACTCATTAGAAAGTGCCAAACAAAAGGGAAATGAAAGTTGGAATACAACATGCTGCATGGTATTGAATTTTTGCACACTAATAGGTTCATATAGAAGTCATACTGAAGTAAGGAACCCTAAAAGAAACCAAAAAAAAATGAGAAAAAAATGCAATGCACAGGAAAAAAACACAAGGTTTCTCACCTTTGTATTCCATTACCTACTTGAGTTTTACAATGACCGTCTTCCCAGTCAAGTTGTTAAGAAAAGGCTTGGGATTAACAGGAATAGTCTGCAACATTCAGTAATAAAAAAATTATTGAATGGTGCTATATTACATGTATGCATCAGATATTTATCTACATATACTTAAAAATTGATATGCATGTATTTATGCAATATACATGCATACAACATGAATATAGTATAACTATATGTGTCAAAACACATGCACACATACACACATGCACACACTATTTCCCTATCTTCTCATATTTCTTTATCTTGTCCATATATTGCACCTTTCTAGTTGAACTGAACCATTGATGCATGGAAATGGTCATTACCAAAAATCAAATTTTTTTTTCTAATCTACATATCCTACATGATCTAAAATTTATTATTATGTTTTTTGCTTAAGAAAACTATAAGAAAACTTTTTTTATTAAAAATAAATGACCTTTTGAAAGAATATTTGATGGTTGTAAGCATAAATAGTTAATCTTGCTTTGATGCACGATAAATTAAAAGCTAGTATTAATAAATTTCTTAAAAGAAAAAAATCTATGAATATCTCGTGTACACAAAAAATTATATAAGAAAACTTGATTACTACATCATAGAAATTTTATCCCAACCTCTCATTATTATCATCAATGGAATCTTATCTCAACATTATTGTGAACAAACATTACTCTAACCATAAGAACATGAGTTCAATCAACAAGAATACCAAATATACTTCTTCAGGATGCTTGTCAAATCACCTATCATGATTTTCAAGTAGATGTCTTACCTGTACTCCATTTCCATTATAATAGCCCATCCAACTTCTCTACACAACTTCACAGTTTCAATGCATTTAGTTTGTCATGATGCAATTTGGTTCACCTTGATAAGAAGGGTCTACGCCCTATCCAAGCAACCAAATCAAATTAAAATCAAAAAAAAACAAAAAAACAAAATCTTTCACAACTCAATGGTATGCCAAGCCTGTTACGAGCTCATTGAGAAATCAACTTCTCACCTCTTGCTTGTATTTGAGGTTGTAGAGCATCTGATCTAGCTCATAAAACTCAGATTCAGCAACATCCACCCCCATGGGTCACATATAGCATTGATGTAGTTGCAATCGAGGCTTAAACCTTGTGAGCAATGATTTCAATAACTCACAGTGGGAGTGCGATGGTTTTGATAACATACAATGATCATGTGAAGATTTGCATAGAACACAATGCATGGGTAATCGTGGTAGCTAATGCAAAGTGGATGCACTCCTTCTAGGGGTTTACAGCTCTTTCCAACACACACCCATCTAGAGTTTAGCTTTCCATGGGGTAGATTTTGATAACATGAAAAACTTTAAATCACACAACATAAAATAAATATAATACACTTGCTGAATAATCTCACACAAACAATGCCCTTATATAACATGTTATTTTAATTAGGGCAACTCACATGATGAATAATCTCTATTACACTCTCGAAGTGTACCTGTGTGTGCTAGGCATGCCTCAATGTGTAAGACATGCTAATTCTTTTTCCAAATAGCTATCAATAGAACAACGTATCAATTGATAAAGTAGAGAACATGGCACCCAGCAAAACATAAGCAATATCACAAACATCGTACTCATCAATAAGATAGTTATATATAGTATATATGTACATATAATAGTATAGTATATATGTACATATATACTATAATATATATACATATACACTTCAATATATATGGATGTCTTATAGATATAGAATAGTAGGTATCTATATAGATATAGAAAAGCAGGTAAAGTATTATCCTATTTATACTTGACAAAGAATGCACAAAACAACACTATCAACATTAATAAGAAATGTGAATATTATTTAAATTTTTAAAAATATATCTAAAAACTCTTAGTGGAAAACTTGGAAGACAAGCCACGAGCTAGGCTTGGCGCATTAAATTTAGCACATTGCCTCCCAACAACAAGAACTCTCTCTTGCTCCCAAGGCCTATAAGGGGGTTGCTCTGCCTTGCCATGCCCTGCAGCACCATGCTCCCATGTGGTTTTATATGAATGTTTCTTCCCCTCTCCGTGTGCTTGCACCAATGATTTTGATTGCTTAGCTTCATTGTATTAGTGCATCAACCCTGTATCTTCTGCTTCCATATAGTTCCTCACTTGGTTTGAAGTAAGGGCCCTCACTTCATTGTATGCGTCAACGTAACTATAGAACAGTTCAATATGCACTCCATAAAAACATTTTGCACTCCATAAAAACAATAAACATGCAAAGAAAAAAAGAGAAACAAAACGTCAAAAATCAAATGTTTTGTTTTCCAAATATAAAAAAAAGCAAATGGCTACAAAATTTGCAAACTTCATATAGCAAGGCACCTTGACTCACCATCCTCCCAACTATTCTCACTCCTCTTCATTTCATGCTCATCGGCAGGGGATACATCGATGGCTAGTTGTACATCATGCGGATTGGCACCCACCACAACCCCATTAATAGCCATAGTTCCTGATGTTCAGCTTGTTGTCATCCTTGACACTACGAACATGCAAAAGGGGGAGAACAAGCTGAATGAACACATTTAATTAAATTTCATTAGCAATCATTATGGTAATTAACAATTCAATAGTTTAATTCCATTGATGACTAATATAAAGCAGTCGTAGATCTAAATAGTGACAATGCAGATCAGCATGAAATAAGAGTGTCAAGAACAAACTTATGTCTATGTGGGAGTAGAATTTTTGTGTTCATCTCACAACTTTAGAAGTTAACATGCTATTCCTAGAACCATAAGGACCATCCAAGCCTTTTATATACCTATAATAGGCTAAAACTCTACCAAAAATATTTGGGTACACACAAACATAATCATAGATATATAAAAATAGTAATTATAGACATGAAAAAACACGAATCTGAGTTGATAGTAAAACAACTTAAAAAAATATCTAAAAGATGGCCAACACTGATGTTTAGAGAGAGTGTGTGTGTGTGCAAAAATAAAATGTTTCAGTAATATTAAAGATAATAAAAGCTCAGCCTCCTTTGATCTAGCTGAGATCAATATAAATGGGACTCATCCATATGAAAGACCATGGCAATGTCTTAAGGCTTTGAATCAGAATTTTTTATGCCTCTCACATCAAATGTCCTACAAAGAATCATGATTAGGTTAATTGGCAAAGCATAGAACAAAACCAAAATAAAGAAAAATGATGCCTCCAAAAAAAGCTCATCTTGTTTAGCTATACATAGACAAAAATCAAAAATTATTCATAAATAATTCTGATACAAAATTATCCTGATTATTAGTTGGTGCATTTGTGCCAAGCTCTCTTACATAGTTTTGTAGTTGGATCTTGAAATGCTATATGTTGTATCAATGCCGCTAACTATGACTCCATGTATAACATCTGCTGTTGCATTAAATATTTATTTTCTTTCATCTCATCATTCATTTCTTTTATCTTATCATTCATTTCTTTAATTTCTTGCATTTTTACCTTCAAATGATTAATCTGCTCATATATCTCTTCTTTTATTTTCTCCATTTATTCTTTCAAATGAGATATATGCTCATCCTTCTCTTTCATTTCGGTCTCCATAACTTCAAAACTTTTATTTGTTTCCATTACTTGTTGTTCGACCACCTCATCCACCATTGTTGTGACAAATGAATTAGAAGCATGACTACTATAACAAAATGCCAGTCCCTTCAATCCAATGTCGTACACTCATTGCTTCTTATGACCTTCTATGGTCTCTAAATAGATAGGATCAAAGTCAATTGGTTGAAGATCCATAGAACCCTCAACATGTTGAGAAGTAACTGTCACAAGTTCCTCCATGAGATCTTGTGATAAAATATAGAAAAATACTATTCTAGATATACATAAAATAAATTTAATATTTTGCATTCTAAACAACTTTAAAATTTTACTATAGTATCATAAAATTTTATTAATATAACAGATTCTTACAGTAATCATTTGAGACTTTTTGTCAACAAACTAATAATCCCCTTTCTTTACATGCATCTTCCTGAAAATCTCATAAAAATTGGGATCACGACCCAATTCTCCAGCCTATAGTATGTATTTATTAAGTTAAAAAATAACAAATGTTAAAAAATTTTAACAAAATTAATAAAACCATGTACAGATTTGATTTATTTGGACTATTAGGATAACCACTAAATATATAAATATTTTAAATTTTTAAATTGTAGCAAAAATTGAGAATGCTCAATGCTCGATGTTGACCCTCCTATGTTGCAAGACATTCTTGTACCTAGTCCTACTAATCTTTAGAGATAAAAAAATGTTTTTGGCTCTAAAGATCAGCTCGGATTGGGGGTATTTTAGAGATAAATTTAACTTGATTATTTAGTTCTTATAAATTTCAATAGGGGTGAATATCTATGTATTTATCTTTAAGTATCAATTTATTTTCATTTAAATATTATGAAATATTGGTAATTTTTTTTATAAATTAAATTTTTAAATTTGTTAGTAATTAATTTTTAAAAAAATTTTTTTAGGCATAAAAATAATTTTTATAGTTAAAATAATATTAATATTTACTAGTTTTTTCGTTAATTATTATATTTTATTATACAATGAATTATTTAATCTTTTTATTAGTAGAAATTTTAATATATGTTCATTTAGTTTTTAAAATATCATTAAAATTTTTAAAAATTATAGACTTAATAATTTAATGTTATTGTAATCTTTATTAATAGTTATTGTAGTCTTTATTAATAGTATTGTAGTCTTTATTAATATTACATTTTTTGTATTTATATATTTTTTAAATTATTTGTTTATAATAACCTATTTTTATAATTATACAAAGAGAATGTGACTTTCAAGGATCGTTCATGAATAGACTAATGAATACGTATCTTTAATGTACAAAATTAAATAAAAAATTAAAATAAATAATATATAAAAAAATTAAATCATTAAAGAATAGTGATTAAAATTATCCCCAGCCCAAATAGTTAGGGAAAAATCCGTAGCGAAATGGATATAATTTGTGAAGAATAAAATTTAAGGAATAATCACTAGTAAAAAATATAAAAAGTAGAAAAATTTCAAATAATTATTTCGCGATAGATTTTGTCTCAATCTAATTAGATAGGGATATACCATCTCTAAATCCATCGCTAAAATCTGTGCTTTTTTGTGTAAAAATCTACGAAAATATTAGCAAAAAAATATTTTCAATCGAACATTCCATTACTAATCCATCACTAATCCGTTGCAAAATTTAAATTTAATGTAAAATCAAAAATTATTTGTTATTCCCTAGCTAATCCCTCGATAATTAGGTAGGGATTTTAGCCTTACCAAAATTTCCCTAGCTAAACCTATATTTTCTTGTAGTGAATATAGTTATATAGATAGATAGACAAATACATTGATAGATAGATAGATAGATAAAAAATAGATACATAGATTGATTGATTGATAGTTAGATAAATAGATAGATAGACATATGGATAGATAGATTGATTGATAGATTGATTGATTGACAGATTGATAGACCAATTGATAGACAGATTAATAGTTGATAGAGAAATTGATGATAGAAAGATAGAAAGACACATAGATAGATAGATAGATATACAAATAGATAGAGAGATGGATAGACAGATAGATAGTTAGATAGATAGAGAGACAAGTTGAAAGATAGAAAGATAGAAGGATAGATAGACATATATATAGACAAATATATAGGTAGGTAGATAGATAGGTCAATAGATAGACATATAGACAAATAGACAGATAGATAAATATATAGATAGATAGACTAAAAGATAAAAAGATAGATAGACAGACTGATAGATAAATAGTTAGACAAATAGATAAATAGATAGTTATAAAGATATATAAATAGAGAGATAGGCAAATTAATATACAGATAGATAGACTATTAGATAGAAAGATAGACACATAGATAAACAATAAGATTGATTGATACATAGATTGAGAGATAGATCGATAGATAGATAGACAGATAAATAGATAGACAAATAGATAGACAAATAGATAGACAGATATATAGAAAGATAGATATACAGATACATAGAATGACAGATAAAATGGATTACTTAGTTAATAAGAAATCCTTTTCCGATTTATACAAAAAGACCGCGCAAACAGTAATATCTCCTTTGGAAACTCATGCGAAAAATATCAAGGAACCCTCGATAATTTTATCAACCGAAGACATTCAGAGGCTTACTGAACCCCATAAGTTTATGCTCGTAGGCAAATTCTCACATGGAAGGCCTCGCGTTGATGATGTTCGTGCGTTTTTTGAATCATTGAAGCTTAAGACGTTGATTAAAATCAGCCTAATCGACGATAAACATGTGTTGTTACAACTATTTTCCGAAGAAGATTTTCATCGAATTTGGCTAAGAGGTATCTGGTATATCATGGGATTTCCCATGAGAACTTTCAAATGGACAACAAACTTCTTGACTAAGGAAGAATCATCGATAGCACCGGTATGGTTCATGTTTCCCTTGCTACCGATACACTATTTTGATAAATTTGCATTATATCACATTGCTTGTACACTCGTTTCTCCTCTTCTTCTTGATGGTGCTACGGCCACTCTAAACAGGCCAAGTGTAGCACATATTTGTGTTGAAACTGATATACAAAAACCAATTCCCTCACGGATATGGATTGGAAACAATGAGGGTGATGGTTTCTGGCAGCAAGTAGTTCCTGAGAACTTACCATCATACTGTATTTGCGGTAAAAAATTGGGGCATGGCATGGAAAATTGTCTAGTTAAAAAAAGAAGGGAGGAAGTGAATCAAAGGAGAGAGGAGAGGTCAATTAATGTAGGAGAGAGAGGCATGTTAGTTAAATACCAAAAAAAACATCAAGATGAACAATGTGCCCGAACAAAAGAACAAAATATAGAAGGAACAGAATTGAAATTAATTGAATATAGGAAGACTAATGAAACAAAAAACAGGGCAGAAAACACATTAGAGATTATAAAAAGAACAGAAATGATTAAAAAGATATCAGAACTGAACAAAAGAACAAGAGTGTACATGAAAAATATAACTAAAATAAACAAAGGATGGGCAGTCCCTATTGTGGACAATTCGGAAGAAGATCCAGAAACAAAAAGTTTAACCTCCCTATTTACAGATGGAAAGGATAATGAACAGAAAATAAGATTAATTAGAGATTACATAAACATAGATAAGCTTAAACAAAAAATGGGTAATAAAGAGTGGGCAATGGAGGAATTAAAGATAATGTCAATTCAAATGGGAAGAGATTGGAAAGAAGAAAGAAGTGATGATCTAGGTTCACTAAGAAAACCAAAAAATACGAAAAAATATAAAAATAGAACATATGAAACCAAATGCACCACTAGAGCTCAAGCTATGTCAATAATTTATGTATAATTATATTTACTGGAATATAAGGGGAATAGTGAATATTCCCTCAAGAAACATATTGAAAAAATTGATTTATATGCATAAAATCAATCTTGTAGCAATAGCTGAACCTATGGTGGATAAGGATCAGCTAGGACTCTACAAAATTATGCTAGGATTTGACCATGGATATGCAAATGAAAATGGAAAAATTTGGTTAATTTGGAAAAATAACCTAAACATAATAATATTAAAAGAAACAAATCAGTTAATAAATTTTAGTTTGAGTCAAGATGCAAATGAAATAATCACTATAGTTTATGCTAAAAATAAAAGAGAAGAGCGAAAAGAATTATGGGAGGATATGAGGAAATTATTTAAAGAAAACAAGCCATGGATTATAAGGGGAGATTTCAATGCAGTAAAAAGCATTAAAGAAAAGAAAGGTGGAAAAACACCAAATAAGAAAGCCATGATTCACTTTAACGATACTATAAATAAAACTAATTTAATTGAGGCCAAATTCTTAGGATCTTCCTTCACATGGTGCAATAACCGGAAAAGGAAAGGTTTAATTTGGGCCAGATTAGATAGAATTTTTTATAATCTTAATTGGATGGAGAATTATGTCTCTGCAGAAGTGAAACATATAAATAGAACTTGTTCTGACCATAGTCCACTTTTAATCACCATAAAAAATACTTCCAATAAAGGAGGATCCTTTAGATTCCAAAATGCCTGGAGTTTACATCATGATTTTTTGAATCTAGTAAAAAAATCCTGGAATATTGAGGCATATGGAAATCCTATGCAAGTTATAAATAATAAGCTAAGTAGATTAAAAACTAAATTAAAAAAATGGAATAAGGAAATATTTGGAGATATAAATAAAAACATAAAAGATGCAGAAGAATTAGCATTAAATAAAGAATTAGAATTTGAAAAAGATCAAAATTTAAAAAATAGATATGCATTAAGTAAGGCACAAGCTGAGTTAAAACTCAAACTTGTAATGGAAGAGGTGTTTTGGAAACAAAAATAGAAGATAAAATGGCTAAAAGAAGGAGACAAGAATACGAAGTTTTTTCAAAAAGCAGCTAAACTAAAATATCAGAAACAAAGAATTAGGGGCATAAAAAATAACAAGAAAGAATGGGTAGATAAAGACATAGATATTCAAACTTATTTTACTGATTTCTTTAAAAATTAACTAAGTAGTAAAATTGAGATTAAAGGAAATAGCTTGTTAGAAAAGATAGAAAAAAGAATAAAAAAAGAAGATAATAATATGCAAATTAAACATGTACAAGATGAAGAAATAAAAGCAGCCATTTATAGTATTAACAAGGAGAGCGCAGCAGGACCGGATGGATGGAATAGTTGTTTTTTTCAAATTTGCTGGGACATAATTAAAATAGACATAAACAAAGCCATTAACAACAAATTCAATGGAGCTGAAATAGGGAAAAAGTGGGGAAGTTTTCACATAGCTCTTATTCCAAAATAGAAAACCCACAAACAGGGGAGGATTTCAGACCTATCAGTCTATGTAATTCAATATATAAAATTCTAGCAAAAATATTACAAAATAGATTAGCCTATCTACTGCCTAAAATTATTTCAATAGAACAAACCGGCTTTATGAAAAATAGATTAATTATGGAAAACATATGTTTGGCCAAGGAAATGTGTAGGGAAATAGGAACAAAAACAAAAGGACACAATGTTATAATAAAATTAGATTTAGCTAAAGCCTTTGATAGAGTTGAATGGAACACACTCTGCTTTATTATGAAAAAAATGAGTTTTTCTGAAACATGGATAAATCTGATATACAGGTGCATATCGAACACCTAGGCCTAGAATAATAACGAATGGAAAAGTTGGAGAGGAAATAAAACCAATTAGAGGTCTAAGACAGGGAGATCCACTCTCTCCATCTTTATTTAATTTATATTTAGAACTACTAATAGTTAACATTAAAGATAAAATGGAGAAAGGATTGATAGGTTCATTCAGACAACCAAAAAACACTCCACTTGTGAGTTGTCTGGCATATGCAGATGATGTAATGATTTTTACTAATGGTAGTAGTAGATCAATACAAAATCTGATGAGCTTATTAAAATGTATGGAAGATGAAACTGGTCAAAAATTGAATAAAAGAAAATGTCAATATATGATATCTTATAAATCCCCTCTAGCATTAACTCATATAATCAAAAAACTTACTGGTTTTTCACACAAAAAAGGTGAAATTATCTCCCTGGGCTACCTGGTGTATGAAGGTAAATTTAAGAATGAATATCTAGAATTTCTAGTAAAAAAACTGAAAAAGAAAATATCGGGATGGAAGGAGGAATTTTTAAGTTTAGGGGGAATAATCACATTAATAAAGCATGTCTTAGAAAGCATGTTAATGCATAATATTATGATTATCAAACCCTCTTGTAAGCTGATTAAAAATATAGAAAGAGAATTATCTAACTTTTTATGGGGAAAAAAAGAAGGTAAATATAAGCTACATTGGAAAAAATGGAGAGATTTATCCTTTCCTGTCCAAAAGGCTGGTTTGGGCTTTGTCAATCTAGTAGACTTAGCCAAAGCATGGGCTAGTAAGAGATGGTGGAGACTAAAAGAAAATAATACATTATGGTCTAAATTTATGAGAGCAAAGTATTGTTTAAAAGATGATACTAACAATGAAAAAAACAAAAGTAAAAGCTCACAGGTCTGGACACAAATGCTCAAACAAAGAGAGATAGTTGAGAACTACTTTAAACTCACTAACAAAGGATGGAAATTGACATTAACACACGATGGAATTTTTTCGCTTAAATCAGTTAAAAACTTAATTAGAAATAAGCAAGAAGAACATACATTATTTAAATGGGCATGGAAAAATGACAATCCACAAAAAATTAAAACTTTTATGTGGAAAGTCTTGTCCAACATAATTCCAACAGATGCAAATTTAAAAAATAAAGGTGTTCAGCTAGTATCCAGATGTGAGTGCTGTGCATCTGAGATAGAGACACTAGATCACCTATTTTCAAAAGGTAAAGTTGCAGCTGAAATTTGGAAGAAACTAGGAATAGAATTACATATAAAATATGAACATATTAACCTAAAAGGTAGACTTCAAAAATGGATTAAACAAAAAGTATCAAGCCCTGCTCAGAATTGGATTAAAAACAATGTTCCGCTAATAGCTGTCTTGTGCATTTGGAAGGCAAGAAACTATAGTAGATTTGAAGGTAGAAATATGATTATAGAGGAAATCTAGAAGGAGATAAAGGAGGAAACATGGAAAATTTCAGAAATTCATCCTATAGATTCACAGGATAAGAGCTTAGATAGAGACATTATAAATCACTAGAAACTAAAAAAGAAACAGCCAAAACAATTTAAATTCATGGGTATAAAATGCGAAAAACCACCGAAAGGAAGACTAGCATTAAACACAGATGGTAGCTTTGATAGAGACATAGGAGCAGCGGGAGGAGGGGGAGCAATCAGAGACTTGGAAGGAAAGCTAATATTAGCTTTTACTAGAAAGATTTCAGCTTCATCAGCTCTTCACGCTGAGATTTTAGCATTAAGAGAAGGTATTATATTATGCAAAAAATTAAACATTAAAAATATAGATATTCAAATAGATTCAAAAATACTAGTAAACTTAATTAATACAAAAGATACAACATGGAGATACGATGAGGAAATAGAAGAAATACAGCAGGAATTAAAATCATTAGACTATAACATAAAACATATTTTTAGAGAAGCAAATGCATTAGCTGACGGTTTAGCCAATGAGGGTAAAAAGATTGGTGAGCAAGAATTTAAGGAAGGTTTTTTACCGAAAAAATATAATGGTATAATAAATTTTGATAGTAATGAAACTAATTACATTAGGAGGATTAGAGAAACCCATTGAAATTTATTTTCACCTTTACTTTGCTTGCTTTTGTTTTACTAACCATTTCAGAATTGATCTAGCTTGTTAAAGAATCTACCCGGCCCTGAGTGGAGATTCCCACTAACATAGGATGGTTATGAAGGTTTTATTTTACTAAAAGTATTCTATAAAATGGGATAGATTGGGGATAGTGAAGATAAATGTTAGAAATGTAGGCTTTCTTCTTTTTTGCCGATATAAGAAAGAGAACAGAGGCAAAGCTGGACAATATGGTAACAACAAGCTGTTCGGATTGATGTCATGTTAATGATTATTGGTTTAGCAGTTTATGTCATGGGAGTCTATATATTTCGGTTCTGCTGGTCGGTCTGGAAGTCTGTGTTAAAAAGGGTTTTTTCGCCTGTTTTAAGAGTTTTAAGAGTTTGCTGGTCGGTCTGGAAGTCTGTTTTAAGAGTTTAAATGCATCAAAGGTGGTCTGTGTTAAAGGTGCTGTTATGTCTGTATTATGTATGTAAGTCTGCTCTAAGTATTAAGTTAGTTAAGAAGGCTGTCTCAAAGCGACAAGGAAGAAAAACAAATGATACACGGCTGGATTCAACGGAATGCAGTAATATCACATCAAAATTAAGTCTAGCAATATATAAAGATTCAAAAGCAAAGAGATTACATGAACAATGGAAAAGACACCAGCAACGATATGAAGGAAAACCTCTTGAACTATGATGTTTTATAAATACAAGGAAAAGGGGGGCAATTGGGAGCACTACCATAAAGAATATAACTATTTTGGTTGTATGCAGGAAAATCCAAGTAGACACAAGATTGAAACAAATATGATACTGAAGAAAAGAAACATGGCAAGAAGATTGTGCATTCAAGGAGATCTCTCACGATGCTGTAAAAAAAACAAACAAAGAATCGTATTCTTTGGTATATATGCAAAAAGGCATGACTAAGTTCCACAATATTTGTTAACAAAGAAGGACAAAAGAAGTTATATTCAAGAAAGGGGGAAAGATCTATCCAGTTTTCAGAGACTACTGCAAGTAATAAAGCAAAGACACAAAAGTATAGGAAAATAGAATATAGGATATAGAATTTTAAGAAAGTAATTTATTTCTAGTTATAAAGAATGGGTGTAAAAGGGAAAGGGGTAGACGTAGATTATACTGATGGTATTCCTCCGCCAAAAGAGAAGGTGATAATTAATAAATAATATTAAAAAAAAGATAGAATGACAGATAGATTGACAAATAGATAGATAGATAGATAGACAAATAGAAAGATTGACAGATAGATAGATAGATAGATATATATATATATATAAAGAGTGATAGATAGAGAGATAGAATGATAGATAAATCAATAGATAGATAGTTAGATAGACAAATAGATAGAAAATAGAAAAATATATATATAGATATATAGATATATAGTTAGATAGAAAGATAGATTGATAGAAAGATTTATTGATAGATTGATTGAAACATAGATAGACAAATTGATAGACAGATAAGTAGATAGATAGATAGAGAGATATATAGATTGATAGATAGATAGTATCTTAAAAAGATTGATATATAGAATGAAAGATAGATTGATAGACAAAATAAACAAATTGATAGACTGGTAGATAGACAGATATATCGACATAAAGATAGAAAATTGATAGAAAGATAGATACAAAGATAGATATATAAAGATATTAGTTTGATAAAGATAAATATAGATAAACAGATATACAAATAAATAGACAAAAAGATAAAATGATAGAAAGACATATAGATACATAAAATAGATATAAAGATAGATAGATAGACAAATTGATAGATAAATAGACAAAAAGATAAACAGATAGATAGATAGATAGATAGATAGACAAATAGATAAACAGAAAGATAGATAGATAAATAGATAGATAGACATATTAATATATAGATAGGTAGACAGATAAATTGATAGATAGATATGTAGGTAGGCTGAAAGACAAATAGATAGATAGAATGATAGATAGATCAATAGATAGATTGACACATAGATTGATAGTTAGATTTACAGAGAGATTGTTATAAATATTGATTGATAGATAGTCAGATAGATAGATAGAAAGAAAGAAAGATAGATAGATAAATAGATAGACAAATAGATAGATAGATATATAGATATATAGATAGATATACAAATAGATAGACATATAGATATATAGATAAACACAGAGAAAGAGAGAAAACTAGATAGATAGATAGGTAGATAAATAGAAAGACATAAAGATACACATATAGATCAATATATTGATAGACAGATAGATAGGTAGATAGATAGATAGACAGACAGACAAATTGAAAGATAGATAGATATATAGATAGAAAGATAGAGAAATATATATACAGATTGACAGACATATAACAAACAAACAGATTGATAAATAGATAGGTAGATAGATAGAAGTGATAGATAGATAGACAGATTGATTGTTTGTTTGTTTGTTTGAGAGATAAATAGACAGACGGATAGAATGATTGATTGATTGATAGACAAACAAATAGATAGATATACAAATTGATAGATAGATAGATATATATAAAGACTAACAGATAGAAAGATAGAATGATAGATATATATACTGATAGATAGTCAGATAAATAAAGAAATAGATAGATGGATAGATAGATAGATTGATTATTAATAGATTAATAGAGAGATTGATAGATAGACAGATAAGTAGACAGAGTGATAAAAAGATAGATAGATTGATTGATTGATTGGTAGACAGATTGATTGATTGATTAATAGATTAATAAAAAGTTTGATTAGATAGATTGATAGAGAGATTTATAGACAACTTGATAGAAAGATAGAATGAAAGATAGATAGAAGAAAAGATAAACAAATAGAAAAACATATAGATGGATATGTGGATGGATGGATGGATAGATATATATAAAGATAGTTAGATAGTTAGATAGGTAGATAGATTATTAGACACATAGATAAATATATATATATATATATATATATATATATATATATAAAGATAGATAGATAGACATATAAATAGATAGATAGATAGATAAATTGATTGATTGATAGTTAGATTGATATATTGATTGACTGATAGATAAATAGATTGATAGATAGAGAAATAGATATACAGATAGATAGGCAAATAGATAAATATATAGATAGACATATAGATTGATAGACATATATATATATATATATATATATAAGTAGATATATAGATTGATAGACAGATTGACAAAGAGATTGAAAGAAAGATAGATATACATATAGATTGTTAGATATATAGATAGAAAGGATGATAGATAGATAGATAGATAAATAGATAGACAGATAGATAAATAGATAGATAAACATATAGATAAACAAATAGATAGACAAACATACATATAGATAGATAGATATATTGATAAAAAGATAGATAGATAGATATATAGATAGAAATTTTGATAGATAGATTAATAGATACTTTGATTTAAAGATTGATAGATAGATAGATAGATTTATAGATAGATTGAAAAACAAAAGGATATAAAGATAGATAAATAGATATATAGATAGAGTGTTATACACATTTTTAGACAAATAGATAAAGATATATATAGATATATAGATATAAGAATAAATAAATAGATAAAAAGATAGATAGATAGACACTTAGATAGATAGATAGATAGTTGGATACAAATAAAGTTAAATAGATAGATTGATAGATATATAGATAGATAAACATATATATATATATATATATATATATTTAATAAGATACACATATATATAGACAAATAGATTGATAGATAAATAAATAGATATAGATAAATAGATAGATAGATAGTTAGATAGAATGATATGTAGATAAATAGATAGATAGATAAACAAATAGATAGAGAAATAGAGATGATATATAGATAGAAAGATAGATACATATATACATATATAGATTGATAGACAAATTTATACACAAATAGTTAGAAAGGTAGATAGATAGATAAATAAATAGAGAGATAGATAGATAGATGTACATATAAATATATAAAAATATCAA
>JAREIK010003498.1:50981-68481 GCA_029783825.1 Sapria himalayana | reverse complement strand
TGTGAGATAGAATAAAACTTTACAAATAAATAAACGACATTAAAAAAAACAAATCAGAACTATATATTAAAAAAACACAAATAGGATCATCATAATATTTTATTCAAGTAGTATTTAAATAATTCTTATACCTCTCATCTACATTCTCAATTACTAACTTAAAACTGAATGCAGAAGAAGACACAACATTTGATGATGTCGATAGTTTTGTAAATGGGGTAACTATCAGTGTAAAATGTAGTGTACTAGATGGTGATGGATCAAAAGTGTTTGCAGGAAGGACAATGGGTGGTTGGCATATATCTGATAAAGGTGATAGTAAAGATGTCAATGATAGTGATGGTGATAGAAATGGTGATGATGTTTGTGATGTTTAAGTCTGGATATGGTGGGTATGAGATGGAAATTAATTTGCAACTTGGGATAAAATACTAGATAAATTTGGTCCATTACTATGTCCACGTCCACCTCCACCATCGCCACATCCTTTAGGTGCCATCTACTTTACAGAAAAACATAGAAAAAATAATAGAGATATGATGAACAACCATGCATTTTATAATAAGACATACCAATAGATTTCATCAAAATATAGAAGGTTTTTGATAGTTTAATATTATTATACAATTATGCCAATTTAATTATCAGCATCACTATCATTCTCTAATTGATATTCTGACATTTCGTCAGATTCTGATGGAAGTTCCAACTAATCTTCCGATAGAAATTGATCATCTTCAATTTCTATTAGGCCACCATTTAAGTCACATAAATTTACTAGATCATCATCTACATGCATATGCTCAATATTATTTATGTCATCTTCTTAGAATGCTGGTGCAATAGTTATGCCTCCACTTCTTTGTTGAGAGAGAGAAAGGAGGGAGAGAAAGAGAGAGAAAGGAGGGAGAGAAAGAGAGAGAAAGGAGGGAGAGAAATAGAGAGAAAGGGGGGAAGAGAGAGAGAAAGGGGAGAGAGAGAAAGGGGGAAAAGAGATAAAGGGAGAAATGGAGAGAGAGAGAGAGAGGGAGGAGAGAGAGAGAGGGATAGAGAAAAAGAGAAAGCAAAAAAAAATAGTGCGAGAAAGAAAATAACAAGAGAGAGAGAGAGAGAAATAGAGTGACACAGAAAGAATAATAGAGGGAGAGAGAGACACACAGAGAATGTAGTGTTAGAATGAGGAAATACATAAAAGAACAAAAAAATTTCTTCTATACAAACCTATCATATATTACATCTTTTGTCATATATAAGCTCATATATGAGCCAGAGGCCCAAGGGGTGGGATTAGATAAGAGTACGACACTTATTTTAACTAGCATGCTATATCGGATCAAAGCTATGTGCTTAGATATTGTTGATATTATATCTTTCGCCATTTAATTTCAAGTTAGCACAACAAATTTGTAATAACCCATTTATAATTATATGTTATTATATAACTAGTATATGTAGTTATAAATAGTTAGATATAGTTAAACTATATAGTTATATATAGATATATTTATACAAGTAGTTATAATTAGTTATACATAAATATATATAAAGTTATAACCAAATATATAAATTTACATATATGTATACATAATTACAAATATAGTTATATTTAATTATATAGAGTGTTACATAGTTAAACAAATATTTATATATAGTTATACACATGTAGTTAAACATAATGTTGTATGTTGTTATACGATAATTATAAATATAGTTACATGTTATACATATAGTTACACATATAGTTATACTTATATTTATATATGTAGGTATAAATATTTTTTGATATAAATTTATATGTGCGCACATATAAATTTATACAAATATGTTATATAGAGTGTTATATAGTTATACAAATATTTATAGATAATTATACACATGCAGTTAAATATAATGTTGTATGTTATTATATATTGATTATAAATATAGTTACATGTGGTTATACATATAGTTACACATATAGTTATACTTATATTTATACATGTAGGTATATAGATTTTTTATTTTAATTTTATATATTTATACATATAGTTATGTATAGTAAAAAAAAGTTATATATAGTTAAACATATAGTTATATATAAATATATTTTTACAAGTAGTCATATGTAGTTAAACATAAATATATACAAAGTTATAGATACATATATAGATTTACATATATGTATACATATATGTATATATAGTTATAAATATAGTTATGTTTAATTATATAGCATGTTACATAGTTATACAAATATTTATATATAGTTATACACTTGTAGTTAAACATAATTATGTATGTTGTTATACAATAATTATAAATATAGTTACATGTGGTTATACATATAGTTACACATATAGTTATACTTATATTTATATATGTTGGTATTTATATTTTTTCTTATAATTTTATATATGTGTAAATATAGTGATCTATAGGTATAGATATAGTAAAATACATTTTTATATACAAATATATTAAAATGTATATTAAATATATCTTGTTAATTATATATTTAAATATAGTTATGTATAATGTTGTTATAGTTATACATTTAGTCAAAGACAATTATTTATAGTTATATGTTATTATAATTATAGTATATATAGTTAAAAATAAAGTCATATATAGTTAAACATATAGTTATATATAGATATATTCATACAAGTAGTATATGTAGTTATACATAAATGTAAACAATGTTATAAACAAATATACAGATTTACATATATGTATACATAGTTACAAATACTGTTATATATTAATTATATAGAGTGTTACATAGTAATACATATATTTATATATAGTTATACACTTGTAGTTAAACATAATGTTGTTTGTTGTTATACATGTAATTTAAAATATAATTACTTGTGGTTATACATATAGCTACACATATAGTTATATTTATACATGTAGGTATATATATTTTTTCTTTTAATTTTATATATTTATACATATAGTTATGTATAGGCATAGATATAGTAAAATACATTTTTATATACTAATATATAAAAATGTTTTTATACATATAGTCAAAGACAATTATTTATAGTTATATGTTCTTATACCCATTGTATATATAGTTAAAAATAGAGTTATATATAGTTAAACATATAGTTATATATAGATATATTCATACAAGTAGTTATAAATAGTTATATATAAATGTATACAGCATTATAAACAAAGATATATATTTAATTATATTAATACATATATGTATACATAGTTACAAATATAGTTATATTTAATTATATAGAGTGTTACATAGTTATACAAAAATTTATATATAGTTATTCACTAATAGATAAATATGTATATGTAGTTAAAGATATTATTATATATAACATTTTTATAGTTATACATTTTGTAAATTACAATTATATAGTTATATATTATTATACATATAGTATATTTTGTTAGAAATATAGTTATATAAAATTATACATATAGTTATAAATTATTATATAGTTAAAAAATAGTTATGTCTAGTAATAATATATAATAATAATTTATAATATTACTAAAATTAATAATTTATACATCTTAGGTTATAATAATATATAATAATAATTTATAATATTACTAAAATTAAGTAATATGAATACAAATTTTAGTAGATATAATATTTAATTATTAGGTTATAATTTGTATAATTTATATATTAAAATTAGATATTATCTAACTAAAATTAATGTATAAGTTATAAATTAAATAAGAATACAGATGTATTCTGGTTTAATATATTCAAATCAAATAATTATTATTTAGTAATACATTTTCCTTTGCTTTTGAATCATTTTAGGTTTTCATATTATATTTTAAGTAATATGAATCATATTCATTATAGATTTTTAATTTATTTTTTTCGATTTATTAGAATATCTATTAATAAAATTGATTATATTGAATTTATATTATATATAATTATTATGATTATATTAAATAAATATTGTAATTACTTTTGAAAAAAATTTAAAAATTATCATATTTTCAATGGTTATAACCTTCAAAATATGATAAAAAAAAATAAAAATAATTTTTTTTTTCATTTTTTGAAAAAAGCCTATAGATTATTATATGCCAGCTTACTTAAATCAGTAAGTTCAAAAACTATGAAACCCGTAAATACATAAACCTTTTAATATCTATATACTACTTAATAAATAATAAATCTCATTTTTATGACTATATATTATAATTTTAAATATTTAATTTAATTATTTATATTGAATTTATAAGTTATATAATTAGTAAGATTAATATAAAATACATGGTATTCACATTTCAAAAAATTTTAAAAATTATCTTATTTTCAAAAAATTTTAAACCTTTGAAAATCCGAAAAAATCGAAAAAAAAAATTTTTTATTTTTTTTATTTAAATAAAACCTATAAACCACAAAATCCCAAAAAATATAAATTGCTAAACTTCTAAACAACAAAACTCCTAAATAATCAAACCAATAAACCGGTATACCATTTATAATAAATCACAAATTTCATCTTAATTTGTATGCATTAATAGTATATTAATTTAATTTTTGATCATTATTTATATATCTATCAATAAAATTGTTTCTATTGAATTTATATGATATATAATTATTAATATTATTATAACTAAATATTATATTCACATTTCAAAAAATTTTAAATATTATTATATTTTCAAAGGTTATAACCTAAGAAAATGAGAAAAAAGTACAAATCTTTTTTTGTTATTTAATTATTTTAATAATATCTATAAACCACAAATGCCTAAAAACATAAATCACTAAACTCCTAAAGGACAAAACCTCTAAATACTTAAAACATTAAACTAGTATACATTAATAATAAATCATAAATATCATTTAAATTTGTATTCAGTATAATTTTTAATTTTATTTTAATTATTTATTAGTTTATTTTTATAGAAATATTAATTACAAATTAAATTTTCATTGGATAGATCAAATATAAATTAAAGCAGTATACCCGAAATAATAAATAATAAATCTCAATATTATTGTTTTTATTATAATTTAAAATATTCATTTTAATTAGTCATTTGATTATTTTTATATAAATATTAATTACAAAATAAATTTTGAGTTAGATAGATATAATTTATATAAATTATTTTTAATCCAAAAAGTTTAGATAAACTTTTTAAAAGAAAAAAAATTTTCAAATCAAATAATTATTATTTAGTAATACATTTTCCTTTGCTTTTGAATAATTTTAGGTTTTCATATTATATTTTAAGTAATATGAACCATATTCATTATAGATTTTTAATTTATTTTTTTAGGTTTATTAGAATATCTATCAATAAAATCGATTATATAGAATTTATATTATATATAATTATTATGAATATAATAAATAAATATTGTATTCACTTTTCAATGGTTATAAACATCAAAATATGATAAAAAATAATAAAAATAAATTTTTTGTTATTTCATTTTTTAAATAAAGATGATAGACCTTTAAATGCATGCTTACTTAAATCAGTAAGCTCATAAAATTCGAAACCCCTAAATAAATAAACCCTTTAACATCTATATACAACTTCTATCATTAAATTTGTTTATATTGAATTTATATGATATATAATCAGTATGATTAATATAATTATACATGGTATTCACATTTCAAAAAATTTTAAATATTATCTTATTTTCAAAGGTTATAACCTTTGAAAATCAGAAAAAATTTAAAATTTTTTTTTTATTTTTATCATGTAAATAAAACCTATAGACCACAATATGCCTAAAAACATAAATATCTAAACTCCTAAACAATAAAACTCCTAAATAATCAAAAAAATAAACAGGTATACCATATATAATAAATCACAAATCTCATTTAAATTTCTATTCATTATAATTTTAAATATTCATTTTAATTATTTATTAGATTATTTTTTATATAAATGTTAATTACAAAATAAATAATGAGTGAGACATATATAATTTTAATAATTTATTTTTTATTCAAAAAAAATATAAGCTTATAAAAAGAAGTAAAAATTAAATAACAAAAAATTATTTTTTAGTAATATATTTTAATTTGATTTTGAATCATTGTAAATAGGCTTTTAAATTCTATTTTAATTACTATCAATCTTATTAATAATAGTTTATTAATTTATTTTTTGATCATAATTATAATATGTATCAATAAAATTACTTATATTGAATTTTAATGTTTAATAATAATTAAGATTATTATAACTAAATATTAATTTTTATTTTGAAAAAAAATTTAAAAATTCTTATATTTTCAAAGGTTATAACCTTCAAAAATGATAAAAAATCAAAAAAAAATAATTTTTTTATAATTTTATTATTTAAATAAAAATTAAAAATCACTAAATACCTTAACATTAAAATCTATAGACTACTAAACCCAAAAATCACCTAAATACTTAAAGCATTAAACCTATATAACATATATAATAAAGGATAATTATAATATCTATCAATAGTTTATTAATTAATCTGTATCTTATTATTAATAATTTATTTATTTAATTTTTGATCATTATTAATATATCTATCAATAAAATTGTTTATATTGAATTTATATGATATATAATTATTAATATTAAAATAACTAAAGATTGTATTCACATTTAAAAAATTTTAAATATTATTATATTTTCTAAGGTTATAACCTATGAAAATGATAAAAAATTACAAAATTTTTTTGTTATTTTATTGTTTAAATAATACCTATAAACCACTAAGTGCCTAAAAACATAAATCACTAAACTCCTAACCGACAAAACCTCTAAATACTTAAACATTTAAACTAGTATACATTAATAATAAATCATAAATATCATTTAAATTTGTATTCTATATAATTTTTAATTTTTATTTTAATTATTTATCAGTTTATTTTTATAGAAATATTAATTACAAATTAAATTATCAGTGAGACAGACCTAATTTAAATTAAACCAGTATACCCTAAATAATAAATAATAAATCTCAATGTTATTGTTTTCATTATAATTTAAAATATTCATTTTAATTAGTTATTTGTTTATTATTATATAAATATTAATTACAAAATAAATTATGAGTTAGATAGATATAATGTATATAAATTATTTTTCATCAAAAAAGTATAGATAAACTTTTTAAAATAAAAAAAAATTTCAAAACAAATAATTATTATTTGGTAATACATTTTCCTTTGTAATTCAATCATTTTAGGTTATCATATTATATTTTAAGTAATATGAATCATATTCATTATAGATTTTTAATTTATTTTTTTAGATTTATTAGAATATCTATCAATAAAATTGATTATATTGAATTTATATTATATATAATTATTATGAATATAATAAATAAATATTGTATTCACTTTTCAAAAAAATTTAAAAATTATTATATTTTCAAGGATTAAAACCTTGATAATGTGAGAAAAAATAATAAAAATAAAGTTTTTGTTATTTCATTTTTAAATAAAGCATATAGACCATTAAATGCCTGCTTACTTAAGTTAGTAAGCTCATAAACCCTTTAACATCTATATACTACTTAATGAATAATAAATCTCATTTTTTGTCAATTTATTATAATTTTAAATATTCAATTTAATTATTTATAGTATAATTTTTTAAAAAAATTAATTACAAAATAAATTTCGAGTGAGACAAATATTATTTCAATAATTGATTTTTTTTTAAAATATCAGTGTATAAAAAGAAGGAAAATTTTAAAAATTAAATATTATTATTTAGTAATATATTTTGATTTGATTTGGAATCATTTTGCGTCATGTAAATATATTTTAATTAAAATTTATATTTTGAGTAATAGTTTATTAATTTAATTTTTCATCATTATTATAATATCTATCATTAAAATTGTTTATATTAAATATATATGATATATAATCAGAAAGATTAATATAATTATACATGGTATTCATTTTTCAAAAAACTTTAGAAATTATCTTATTTTCAAAGTTTATAACCTTTAAAAATCAGAAAAAATCTAAAATTTTTTTTTATTTTTATTATTTAAGTAAAAGCTATAAACGACAATATGCCCAAAATCTTAAATTGCTAAACTCCTAAACAACAAAACTCTTAAATAATCAAACCAATAAACTGGTATACCATATATAATAAATCACAAATCTCATTTTAATTTGTATTCATTATACTTTTAATTATTCATTTTAATTATTTATTAGTTTATTTTTTATAGAAATGTTAATTACAATATAAATAATGAGTGATACAAATATAATTTCAATAATTTATTTTTTATTCAAAAAAAATATAAGCTTATAAAAAGAAGTAAAAAATTAAAAACAAAAAATTATTATTTAGTAATATATTTTACTTTGATTTTGAATCATTTAATATAGGTTTTTAAATTATATTTTAATTACTATCAATCTTATTAATAATAGTTTATTGATTTTTTTTAATCATTATTATAATATCTATCAATAAAATTACTTATATTGAATTTTAATGTTTTATAATTATAAATATTATTATAACTAAATATTATTTTTACTTTCGAAAAAAAATTTAAAAATTTTTATTTTTTCAAAGGTTATAACCTTTAAAAATGATAAAAAATCACAAAAATAATTTTTTTATAATTTTATAATTTAAATAAAAATTATAAATCACTAAATACCTAAACATTTGAATCTATAGACTCCTAAACCCCAAAACCCCCTAATTATTTAAAGCATTAAACCTATATAATCTATAAAATAAATGATAATTATAAAATCTATCAATTGTTTATTAATTAATATCTATCTTATTATTAATATATTATTAATTAAATTTTTGATCATTATTAATATATCTATCAATAAAATTGTTTATATTGAATTTATATGATATATAATTATTTATATTCTTATAACTAAATATTGTATTCACATTTCAAAAAATTTTAAATATTATTATATTTTCAAAGGTTATAACCTATGAAAATTAGAAAAAAGTAGAACTTTTTTTTGTTATTTTATTATTAAAATAATACCTATAAACTACTAAGTGCCTAAAAACATAAATCACTAAACTCCTAAATGACAAAACCTCTAAATACTTAAACCATTAAACTAGTATACATTAATAATAAATCATAAATATCATTCAAATTTGTATCCAGTATAATTTTAAATTTTTTTTCAATTATTTAATAGTTTATTTTTATGGAAATTTTAATTACAAATTAAATTTTTAGTGGACAGATCTAATTTAAAATAAACCATTATACCCTAAATAATAAAAAATAAATCTCAATATTATTGTTTTCATTATAAATTAAATATTCATTTTAATTAGTTATTTGTTTATTTTTATATAAATATTAATTACAAAATAAATTAAGAGTTAGATATATATAATTTATATAAATTATTTTTAATCCAAAAATTATAGATAAACCTTTTAAAAGAAAAAAAATTTTCAAATCAAATAATTATTATTTAGTAATACATTCCTTTGCTTTTGAATCATTTTAGGTTTTCATATTATATTTTAAGAAATTTGAATCATATTCATTATAGATTTTTAATTTATTTTTTTAGATTTATTAGAATATCTATCAATAAAATTGATTATATTGAATTTATATTATATATTATTATTATGATTATAATAAATAAATATTGTATTCACTTTTGAAAAAAACTAAAAAATTCATCATATTTTCAATGGTGATAACCTTCAAAATATGATAAAAAATAATAAAAATAGATTTTTTTTATTTCATTTTTTTTAAAAAGCCTATATATCATTAAATGCCAGCTTACTTAAATCAGTAAGCTCATAAACTACGAATGTCCTAAATACATAAACCTTTTAATATCTATATACTACTTAATAAATAATAAATCTCATTTTTATGACAATATATTATAATTTTAAATATTTAATTTAATTGTTTATATTGAATTTATATGATATATAATTAGTAAGATTAATATAATTATACATGGTATTTAATTTCAAAAAATTTTAAAAATTATTTTATTTTCAAAGGTTATAACTTTGAAAATCCCAAAAAATCAAAAGAAAAAATTTTTTATTTTTTTTATTTAAATAAAACCTATAAACCACAAAATGCCAAAAAAGATAAATTGCTAACTTCTAAACAACAAAACTCTTAAATAATAAAACCAATAAACTAGTATACCATTTATAATTTAACACAAATTTCATTTTAATTTGTATTCATCATAATTTTAAATATTCATTTTAATTATTTATTAGTTTATTTTTTATAGAAATGTTAATTACAAAATAAATAATGAGTGAGACAAATATACTTTTAATAATTTATTTTTAATCAAAAAAATATATATAAGCTTATAAAAACAAGTAAAAATTTAAAAACAAAAAACTATTATTTAGTAATATATTTTACTTTGATTTTGAATCATTGGATATAGGTTTTGAAATTATATTTTAATTGCTATCAATCTTATTAATAATAGTTTATTAATTTATTTTTTGATCATTATTATAATATCTATAAATAAAATTAATTATATTGAATTTTAATGTTTATAATTATTAAGATTATTATAACTAATTATTATATTTACTTTTTGAAAAAATTTTAAAATTAATATATTTTCAAAGGGTATAACCTTCAAAAATGATAAAAAATCACAAAAATATTTATTTTATAATTTTATAATTTAAATAAAACTTAAATACAACTAAATACTTAAACATTTAAATCTATAGACTTCTAAACCCCAAAACCCCCTAAATACTGAAAGCATTAAACCTATATAACCTATATAATAAAAGATAACTATTATATCTATCAATAGTTTATTAATTAATCTCTATCTTATTATTAATATTTTATTAATTTCATTTTTGATCTTTATTTATATATCTATCTATAAAATTGTTTATATTGAATTTATATGATATATAATTATTAATATTAATATAACTAAAGATTGTATTCACATTTCAAAAATTTTAAATATTATTATATTTTCAAAGGTTATAACCTATGAAAATGAGAAAAAATTACAACATTGTTTTTGTTATTTTATTGTTTAAATAATACCTATAAACCACTAAGTGCTTAAAAACATAAATCACTAAATGCCTAAATGTCAAAACCTATGAATACTTAAACCATAAAACTAGTATAAATTAATAATAAATCATCAATAATATTTAAATTTGTATTCAGTATAATTTTTAATTTTTATTTAAATTATTTATCAGTTTATTTTTATAGAAATATTAATTACAAATTAAATTATCAGTGAGACAGATCTAATTTAAATTAAACCAGTATACCCTAAATAATAAATAATAAATATCAATATTATTTTTTTCATTATAATTTAAAATATTCATTTTAATTAGTGATTTGTTCATTTTTATATAAATATTGATTACAAAATAAATTATGAGTTAGATAGATATAATTTATATAAATTATTTTTCATCAAAAAAATATAGATAAACTTGTTAAAATAAAAAAATATTTCAAAAAAATTATTATTATTTAGTAATACATTTTCATTGCTTTTGAATCATTTTAGGTTTTCATATTATATTTTAAGTAATATGAATCTTATTCATTATATATTTTTAATTTATTTTTGAGAATTATTAGAATATCTATCAATAAAATTGTTTATATTGAATTTATATTATATATAATTATTATGATTATTATAAATAAATATTGTATTCACTCTTGAAAAAATTTAAAAATTATCATATTTTCAAGCGTTATAACCTTGAAAATATGATATAAAAAATAAAAATAATTTTTTTTATTTCATTTTTTAAATAAAGCCTATAGACCAATAAATGCCTGCTTACTTAAATCAGTAAGCTCATAAACTACGTAACACCTAAATACATAAATCATTTATCATCTATATACTACTTAATGAAAAATAATTCTCATTTTTATGTCTATTTATAATAATTTTAAATATTTAATTTAATTATTTATAGTTTAATTTTTTAAAAAAATTAATTACAAAATAAATTTCGAGCGAGACAAATATTATTTAAATAATTAATTTTTAATAAAAAAAATATAAGCTTATAAAAAGAAGGAATAATTTAAAAATTAAAAATTATTAATTAGTAATATATTTTGATTTGATTTTGAATCATTTTGCGTCATGTAAATATAGTTTAATTAAAATTTATATTTTTATTAATAGTTTATTAATTTAATTTTTGATCATTCTTATAATATTTATCATTAAAATTGTTTATTTTGAATTTATTTGATATATAATCAGTAAGATTAATATAAGTATACATGGTATTCACATTTCAAAAAAATTTAAATATTATCATATTTTCAAATGTTATAACCTTTGAAAATCAAAAAAAAATCTAAAAATTTTTTTTTTATTTTTATTATTTAAGTAAAATCTATAAACCACAATATGCATAAAAACATAAATTGCTAAACTCCTAAACAACAAAACTCCTAAATAATCAAACCATTAAACCGGTATTTCGTATATAATAAATCACAAATCTCATTTTAATTTGTATTCATTATAATTTTAAATATACATTTTAATTATTTATTAGTTTATTTTTTATAGAAATGTTAATTAGAAAGTATATAATGAGTGAGACAAATATAATTTTAATAATTTATTTTTTATTCAAAAAAAAATATAAGCTTATAAAAAGAATTAAAAATTTAAAAACAAAAAATTATTATTTAGTAATATATTTTACTTTGATTTTGAATCATTGTATATAGGGTTTTAAATTATATTTTAAGAACTATCAATTTTTTTAATAATAGTTTATTAATTTATTTTTTGATCATAATTATAATATCTATCAATAAAATTACTTACATTGAATTTTAATGTTTTATAATTATTAATATTATTATAACTAAATATTATTTTTACTTTTGAAAAAAAATTTAAAAATTTTTATTTTTTCAAAGGTTATAACCATTCAAAAATGATAAAAAATCTCAAAAAAAAATTTATATTTTTATTATTTAAATAAAAATTATAAATCACTAAATACTAAAAATTTTAAATCTATAGTCTCCTAATCCCCAAAACCCCCTAAATACTTAAAGCATTAAACCTATATAACCTATATAATAAATGATAATTATAATAACTATCAAGAGTTTATTAATTAATCTCTATCTTATTATTAATAGTTTATTAATTTTAATTTTTGATCATTATTAATATATCTATCAATTAAATTGTTTAAATTGAATTTAAATCATATATTTTTATTAATATTAATATAACTAGAGATAGTATTCAAATTTCAAAAAATTTTAAATATTGTTATATTTTTAACAGTTATAACCTATGAAAATGATAAAAAATTGCAAATTTTTTTTTGTATTTTATTATTTAAATAATACCTATAAACCACTAAATGCATAAAAACATAAATCACTAAACTCATAAACGATAAAACCTCTAAATACTTAAACCATTAAACTAGTGTACATTAATAATAAATCATAAATATCATTTAAATTTGTATTCAGTATAATTTTTAATTTTTATTTTTATTATTTATCAGTTTATTTTTATAGATATATTAATTACAAATTAAATTATCAGTGAGACAGATCTAATTTAAATTAAACCAGTATACCCTAAATAATAAATAATAAATCTCATTATTATTGTTTTCATTATAATTTAAAATATCCATTTCAATTATTTATTTGTTTATTTTTATATAAATATTAATTACAAAATAAATTTTGAGTTAGCTATAATTTATATAAAGTATTTTTAATCAAAAAAATATAGATAAACTTTTTAAAAGAAAAAAAAATTTCAAAACAAATAATTATTATTTGGTAAAACATTTTCCTTTGCTATTGAATCATTTTAGGTTTTCATTTTATATTTTTAGTAATATGAATCAAAATCATTATAGTTTTTTAATTTATTTTTTTTGATTTATCAGAATACCTATCAATAAAATTGATTATATTGAATTTATTTTATATTTAATTATTATGATTATTATAAATAAATATTGTATTCACTCTTTAAAAAAATTTAAAAATTTTTATATTTTCAAGGATTATAACCTTAAAAATATGAGATAAAATAATAAAAATAAATTTTTTGTTAATTCTTTTTTAAAATAAAGCATATAGACCATTAAATGCCTACTTACTTAAATCAGTTAGCTCATAAACCCTGAAACCATTAAATACATAAACCCTTTAACATCTATATACTACTTAAAGAATAATAAATCTCATTTTTTGTCTATTTATTATAATTTTAAATATTCAATTTAATTATTTATAGTTTAATTTTTTACAAATATTAATTACAAAATAAATTTTGAGTGAGACAAACATTATTTAAATAATTGATTTTTTTTAAAAAAAATATAGGCTTATAAAAAGAAAGAAAATTTTAAAAATTAAATATTATTATTTAGTAATATATTTTGATTTGATTTTGAATCATTTTGCATCATGTAAATATATTTTGATTAAAATTTATAATTTTATAAATAGCTTATTAATTTAATTTTTGATCATTATTATAATTTCTATCATTAATGTTGTTTATATTGAATTTATATGATATATAATCAGTAAGATTAATATAATTATACATGGTATTAACATTTCAAAAAATTTTAAGAATTATATTATTTTCAAAGGTTATAACCTTTGAAAATCAGAAAAAATCTAAAATTTTTTTTTATTTTTATTACCTAAATAAAACCTATAAACCACAATATGCCTAAAAACATAAATTGCTAAACTCCTAAACAACAAAACTCCTAAATAATCAAACCAATAAACCGGTATACCATATATAATAAATCACAAATCTCATTTAAATTTTTATTCATTATAATTTTAAATAATCATTTTAATTATTTATTAGATTATTTTTTATATAAATGTTAATTATAAAATAAATAATGAGTGAGACAAATATAATTTTAATAATTTATTTTTTATTCAAAAAAAAATATAAGCTTATAAAAAGAAGTAAAAATTAAATAACAAAAAATTATTATTTAGTAATATATTTTACTTTGATTTTGAATCACTGTAAATAAGATTTTAAATTATATTTTAATTACTATCATTCTTATTAATAATAGTTTATTAATTTATATTTTGATCATAATTATAAATCTATCAATAAAATTACTTATATTGAATTTTAATGTTTTATAATTATTAAGATTATTATAACAAAATATTATTTTTACTTTTGAAAAAAAATTTAAAAATTATTATATTTTCAAAGGATACCTAAGAATTATAAAGGATACCTTCAAATATGATAAAAAATCACAATAATAATTTTTTTATAATTTTATTATTTAACTAAAAATTATAAATTAATAAATACCTAAACATTTAAAGCTATAGACTCATAAACCCCAAAAGCCCCTAAATACTTAAAGCATTAAAACAATATAACCTATATAATAACGGATAATTATAATATCTATCAAAAGTTTATTAATTAATCTCTATCTTATTATTAATAGTTTATTTATTTAATTTTTGATCATTATTAATATATCTATCAATAAAATTGTTTATATTGAATTTATATGATATATAATTATTATAATTAATATAACTAAAGATTGTATTCACATTTCAAAAATTTTAAATATTATTATATTTTTCAAATATTATAACCTATGAAAATGAGAAAAATTAGAAATTTTTTTTTATTTTATTGTTTAAATAATAACTATAAACCACTAAGTGCCTAAAAACATAAATCACTAAACTCCTAAACGACAAAACCTATAAATAATTAAACATTTAAACTAGTATACATTAATAATAAATCATAAATATCATTTAAATTTGTATTCTGTATAATTTTTAATTTTTATTTTAATTATTTATTAGTTTATTTTTATAGAAATATTAATTACAAATTAAATTATCAGTGAGACCGATCTAATTTAAATTAAACTAGTATACCCTAAATAATAAATAATAAATCTCAATATTATTGTTTTCATTATAATTTAAAATATTCATTTTAATTATTTATTTGTTTATTTTATATAAATATTAATTACGAAATAAATTATGAGTTTAGATAGATATAATTTATATAAATTATTTTTCATTATAGATTTTTAATTTATTTTTTTTTGATTTATCAGAATATCTATCAATAAAATTGATTATATTGAATTTATATTATATTTAATTATTATGAATATTATAAATAAATATTGTATTCACTCTTTAAAAAAATTTAAAAATTATTATATTTTCGAGGATTATAACCTAGAAAATATGTGAAAAAATAATAAAAATAAATTTTTTGTTATTTCATTTTTTAAATAAAGTAGATAGACCATTAAATGCATGCTTACTAAAATCAGTAAGCTCATAAACCCTAAAACCCATAAATACATAAACCCTTTAACATCTATATACGACATAATGAATAATAAATCTCATTTTTTGTCTATTTATTATAATTTTAAATATTCAATATAATTATTTATAGTTTAATTTTTTACAAAAATTAATAAATAAATAAATTTCGAGCGAGACAAACATTATTTAAATAATTGATTTTTAATAAAAAAAATATAAGCTTATAAATAGAAGTAAAAATTTAAAAATTAAATATTATTATATAGTAATATATTTTGATTTTATTTTGAATCATGTAAATTTATTTTAATTAAAATTTATATTTTTATAAATAGCTTATTAATTTAATTTTTTATCATTCTTATAATTTCAATCATTAAAATTGTTTATATTGAATTTATATGATATATAATCAATAAGATTAATATAATTATACATGGTATTCACATTTCAAAAACTTTTAAAAATTATCTTATTTTCAAAGGATATAACATTTGAAAATCAGAAAAAATCTAAAAAAAAAATTTTTTATTTATATTATGTAAATAAACCTATAAACCAAATATGCCTAAAAACATAAATTGTTAAACTCCTAAATAATGAAACCAATAAACTGGTATACCATGTATAATAAATCACAAATCTCATTTAAATTTTTATTCATTATAATTTTAAATATTCATTTTAATTATTTATTAGATTATTTTTTATATAAATGTTAATTACAAAATAAATAATGAGAAAAATATAATTTTAATATTTTATTTTTTATTCAAAAAAAAATATATAAGCTAATAAAAAGAAGTAAAAATTAAATAACAAAAAATTATTATTTAGTAATATATTTTACTTTGATTTTTAATCATTGTCAATAGGTTTTTTAATTATATTTTAATTACTATCAATCTTATTAATAATAGTTTATTAATTTATTTTTTGTTCATAATTATAATATCTATCAATAAAATTAATTATTTTTAATTTTAATGTTTTATAATTATTAAGATTATTATAACTACATATTATTTTTACATTTGAAAAAATATTTAAAAATTATTATATTTTCAAAGGTTATAACATTCAAAAATGATAAAAAATCACGAAAATAATTTTTTTTATATTTTTTATTTA
>JAREIK010003498.1:30000-45761 GCA_029783825.1 Sapria himalayana | reverse complement strand
CAAAAATGAGATTTATTATTCTTTAAAGCTAGTATATAGATGTTTATAAAGGGTTTTATGTATTTAATGGTTTCAGGGATTATGAGCTAACTGATTTAAGTAAGCTAGGCATTTAATGGCTCTATAGCTTATTTTATAAAAATGCATTAACAAAAAATTTATTTTGATTATTTTATCTCATATTTTTAAGGTTATAATCCTCTTGAAAATATAAAAATTTTAAATTTTTTTAAAGAGTGAATTACAATATTATTTATAATAATCATAATAATTAAATATAAAATAAATTCAATATAATCAATTTATTGATAGGTATGCTGATAAATCAAATAAAATAAATTAAAATATATAATGATTTAGATTCATATTACTTAAAAATATAAATGAAAACCTAAATGATTCAATAGCAATGGAAAATGTTTTACCAAATAATAATTATTTGTTTTGAAATTTTTTTTTCTTTTAAAAAGTTTATCTATATTTTTTTGATTAAAAATACTTTATATAAATTATAGCTAACTCAAAATTTATTTTGTAATTAATATTTATATAAAAATAAACAAATAAATAATTGAAATGGATATTTTAAATTATAATGAAAACAATAATAATGAGATTTATTATTTATTATTTAGGGTATACTGGTTTAATTTAAATTAGATCTGTCTCACTGATAATTTAATTTGTAATTAATATATCTATAAAAATAAACTGATAAATAATAAAAATAAAAATTAAAAATTATACTGAATACAAATTTAAATGATATTTATGATTTATTATTAATGTACACTAGTTTAATGGTTTAAGTATTTAGAGGTTTTATCGTTTATGAGTTTAGTGATTTATGTTTTTATGCATTTAGTGGTTTATAGGTATTATTTAAATAATAAAATACAAAAAAAATTTGCAATTTTTTATCATTTTCATAGGTTATAACTGTTGAAAATATAATAATATTTAAAATTTTTTGAAATTTGAATACTATCTCTAGTTATATTAATATTAATAAAAATATATCATTTAAATTCAATTTAAACTATTTTATTGATAGATATATTAATAATGATCAAAAATTAAAATTAATAAACTATTAATAATAAGATAGAGATTAATTAATAAACTCTTGATAGTTATTATAATTATCATTTATTATATAGGTTATATAGGTTTAATGCTTTAAGTATTTAGGGGGTTTTGGGGATTAGGAGACTATAGATTTAAAATTTTTAGTATTTAGTGATTTATAATTTTTATTAAATAATAAAAATATAAAATTTTTTTTGAGATTTTTTATCATTTTTGAATGGTTATAACCTTTGAAAAAATAAAAATTTTTAAATTTTTTTTCAAAAGTAAAAATAATATTTAGTTATAATAATATTAATAATTATAAAACATTAAATTCAATGTAAGTAATTTTATTGATAGATATTATAATTATGATCAAAAAATAAATTAATAAACTATTATTAAAAAAATTGATAGTTCTTAAAATATAATTTAAAACCCTATATACAATGATTCAAAATCAAAGTAAAATATATTACTAAATAATAATTTTTTGTTTTTAAATTTTTAATTCTTTTTATAAGCTTATATATTTTTTTTGAATAAAAAATAAATTATTAAAATTATATTTGTCTCACTCATTATATACTTTCTAATTAACATTTCTATAAAAAATAAACTAATAAATAATTAAAATGTATATTTAAAATTATAATGAATACAAATTAAAATGAGATTTGTGATTTATTATATACGAAATACCGGTTTATTGGTTTGATTATTTAGGAGTTTTGTTGTTTAGGAGTTTAGCAATTTATGTTTTTATGCATATTGTGGTTTATAGATTTTACTTAAATAATAAAAATAAAAAAAAATTTTTAGATTTTTTTTGATTTTCAAAGGTTATAACATTTGAAAATATGATAATTTTTAAATTTTTTGAAATGTGAATACCATGTATAATTATATTAATCTTACTGATTATATATCAAATAAATTCAAAATAAACAATTTTAATGATAGATATTATAAGAATGATCAAAAATTAAATTAATAAACTATTAATAAAAATATAAATTTTAATTAAACTATATTTACATGACGCAAAATGATTCAAAATCAAATCAAAATATATTACTAATTAATAATTTTTAATTTTTAAATTATTCCTTCTTTTTATAAGCTTATATTTTTTTTATTAAAAATTAATTATTTAAATAATATTTGTCTCGCTCGAAATTTATTTTGTAATTAATTTTTTTAAAAAATTAAACTATAAATAATTAAATTAAATATTTAAAATTATTATAAATAGACATAAAAATGAGATTATTTTTCATTAAGTAGTATATAGATGATAAATGATTTATGTATTTAGGTGTTACGTAGTTTATGAGCTTACTGATTTAAGTAAGCAGGCATTTATTGGTCTATAGGCTTTATTTAAAAAATGAAATAAAAAAAATTATTTTTATTTTTTATATCATATTTTCAAGGTTATAACGCTTGAAAATATGATAATTTTTAAATTTTTTCAAGAGTGAATACAATATTTATTTATAATAATCATAATAATTATATATAATATAAATTCAATATAAACAATTTTATTGATAGATATTCTAATAATTCTCAAAAATAAATTAAAAATATATAATGAATAAGATTCATATTACTTAAAATATAATATGAAAACCTAAAATGATTCAAAAGCAATGAAAATGTATTACTAAATAATAATAATTTGTTTTGAATTTTTTTTTCTTTTAAAAAGTTTATCTATATTTTTTTGATGAAAAATAATTTATATAAATTATATCTATCTAACTCATAATTTATTTTGTAATCAATATTTATATAAAAATGAACAAATCACTAATTAAAATGAATATTTTAAATTATAATGAAAAAAATAATATTGATATTTATTATCTATTATTTAGGGTATACTGGTCTAATTTAAATTAGATCTGTCTCACTGATAATTTAATTTGTAATTAATATTTCTATAAAAATAAACTGATAAATAATTTAAATAAAAATTAAAAATTATACTGAATACAAATTTAAATATTATTTATGATTTATTATTAATTTATACTAGTTTTATGGTTTAAGTATTTATAGGTTTTGTCGTTTAGGTGTTTAGTGATTTATGTTTTTAAGCACTTAGTGGTTTATAGGTATTATTTAAACAATAAAATAACAAAAACAATGTTGTAATTTTTTCTCATTTTCATAGGTTATAACCTTTGAAAATATAATAATATTTAAAATTTTTGAAATGTGAATACAATCTTTAGTTATATTAATATTAATAATTATATATCATATAAATTCAATATAAACAATTTTATAGATAGATATATAAATAAAGATCAAAAATGAAATTAATAAAATATTAATAATAAGATAGAGATTAATTAATAAACTATTGATAGATATAATAGTTATCTTTTATTATATAGGTTATATAGGTTTAATGCTTTCAGTATTTAGGGGGTTTTGGGGTTTAGAAGTCTATAGATTTAAATGTTTAAGTATTTAGTTGTATTTAAGTTTTATTTAAATTATAAAATTATAAAATAAATATTTTTGTGATTTTTTATCATTTTTGAAGGTTATACCCTTTGAAAATATATTAATTTTAAAATTTTTTCAAAAAGTAAATATAATAATTAGTTATAATAATCTTAATAATTATAAACATTAAAATTCAATATAATTAATTTTATTTATAGATATTATAATAATGATCAAAAAATAAATTAATAAACTATTATTAATAAGATTGATAGCAATTAAAATATAATTTCAAAACCTATATCCAATGATTCAAAATCAAAGTAAAATATATTACTAAATAATAGTTTTTTGTTTTTAAATTTTTACTTGTTTTTATAAGCTTATATATATTTTTTTGATTAAAAATAAATTATTAAAAGTATATTTGTCTCACTCATTATTTATTTTGTAATTAACATTTCTATAAAAAATTAACTAATAAATAATTAAAATGAATATTTAAAATTATGATGAATACAAATTAAAATGAAATTTGTGTTAAATTATAAATGGTATACCAGTTTATTGGTTTTATTATTTAAGAGTTTTGTTGTTTAGAAGTTAGCAATTTATGTTTTTTGGCATTTTGTGGTTTATAGGTTTTATTTAAATAAAAAAAATAAAAAATTTTTTCTTTTGATTTTTTCGGATTTTCAAAGTTATAACCTTTGAAAATAAAATAATTTTTAAAATTTTTTGAAATTAAATACCATGTATAATTATATTAATCTTACTAATTATATATCATATAAATTCAATATAAACAATTAAATTAAATATTTAAAATTATAATATATTGTCATAAAAATGAGATTTATTATTTATTAAGTAGTATATAGATATTAAAAGGTTTATGTATTTAGGACATTCGTAGTTTATGAGCTTACTGATTTAAGTAAGCTGGCATTTAATGATCTATAGGCTTTTTAAAAAAAATGAAATAAAAAAAATCTATTTTTATTATTTTTTATCATATTTTGAAGGTTATAACCATTGAAAATATGATGAATTTTTTAGTTTTTTTCAAAAGTGAATACAATATTTATTTATTATAATCATAATAATAATATATAATATAAATTCAATATAATCAATTTTATTGATAGATATTCTAATAAATCTAAAAAAATAAATTAAAAATCTATAATGAATATGATTCAAATTACTTAAAATATAATATGAAAACCTAAAATGATTCAAAAGCAAAGGAATGTATTACTAAATAATAATTATTTGATTTGAAAATTTTTTTTCTTTTAAAAGGTTTATCTATAATTTTTGGATTAAAAATAATTTATATAAATTATATATATCTAACTCTTAATTTATTTTGTAATTAATATTTATATAAAAATAAACAAATAACTAATTAAAATGAATATTTAATTTATAATGAAAACAATAATATTGAGATTTATTTTTTATTATTTAGGGTATAATGGTTTATTTTAAATTAGATCTGTCCACTAAAAATTTAATTTGTAATTAAAATTTCCATAAAAATAAACTATTAAATAATTGAAAAAAAATTTAAAATTATACTGGATACAAATTTGAATGATATTTATGATTTATTATTAATGTATACTAGTTTAATGGTTTAAGTATTTAGAGGTTTTGTCATTTAGGAGTTTAGTGATTTATGTTTTTAGGCACTTAGTAGTTTATAGGTATTATTTTAATAATAAAATAACAAAAAAAAGTTCTACTTTTTTCTAATTTTCATAGGTTATAACCTTTGAAAATATAATAATATTTAAAATTTTTTGAAATGTGAATACAATATTTAGTTATAAGAATATAAATAATTATATATCATATAAATTCAATATAAACAATTTTATTGATAGATATATTAATAATGATCAAAAATTAATTAATAATATATTAATAATAAGATAGATATTAATTAATAAACAATTGATAGATTTTATAATTATCATTTATTTTATAGATTATATAGGTTTAATGCTTTAAATAATTAGGGGGTTTTTGGGTTTAGGAGTCTATAGATTCAAATGTTTAGGTATTTAGTGATTTATAATTTTTATTTAAATTATAAAATTATAAAAAAATTATTTTTGTGATTTTTTATCATTTTTAAAGGTTATAACCTTTGAAAAAATAAAAATTTTAAATTTTTTTTCGAAAGTAAAAATAATATTTAGTTATAATAATATTTATAATTATAAAACATTAAAATTCAATATAAGTAATTTTATTGATAGATATTATAATAATGATTAAAAAAAATCAATAAACTATTATTAATAAGATTGATAGTAATTAAAATATAATTTAAAAACCTATATTCAATGATTCAAAATCAAAGTAAAATATATTACTAAATAATAATTTTTTGTTTTTAATTTTTTACTTCTTTTTATAAGCTTATATTTTTTTTGAATAAAAAATAAATTATTGAAATTATATTTGTATCACTCATTATTTATATTGTAATTAACATTTCTATAAAAAATAAACTAATAAATAATTAAAATGAATAATTAAAAGTATAATGAATACAAATTAAAATGAGATTTGTGATTTATTATATATGGTATACCAGTTTATTGGTTTGATTATTTAAGAGTTTTGTTGTTTAGGAGTTTAGCAATTTAAGATTTTGGGCATATTGTCGTTTATAGCTTTTACTTAAATAATAAAAATAAAAAAAAATTTTAGATTTTTTCTGATTTTTAAAGGTTATAAACTTTGAAAATAAGATAATTTCTAATGTTTTTTGAAAAATGAATACCATGTATAATTATATTAATCTTTCTGATTATATATCATAAAATTTAATATAAACAATTTTAATGATAGATATTATAATAATGATGAAAAATTAAATTAATAAACTATTACTCAAAATATAAATTTTAATTAAAATATATTTACATGACGCAAAATGATTCCAAATCAAATCAAAATATATTACTAAATAATAATATTTAATTTTTAAATTTTTCCTTCTTTTTATCCACTGATATTTTAAAAAAAAATCAATTATTGAAATAATATTTGTCTCACTCGAAATTTATTTTGTAATTAATTTTTTTAAAAAATTATACTATAAATAATTAAATTGAATATTTAAAATTATAATAAATTGACAAAAAATGAGATTTATTATTCATTAAGTAGTATATAGATGTTAAAGGGTTTATGAGCTTACTGACTTAAGTAAGCAGGCATTTAATGGTCTATATGCTTTATTTAAAAAATGAAATAACAAAAACTTTATTTTTATTATTTTTTCTCATATTTTCAAGGTTATAATCCTTGAAAATATAATAATTTTTAAATTTTTTTGAAAAGTGAATACAATATTTATTTATTATATTCATAATAATTATATATAATATAAATTCAATATAATCAATTTTATTGATAGATATTCTAATAAATCTAAAAAAATAAATTAAAAATCTATAATGAATATGATTCATATTACTTAAAATATAATATGATAACCTAAAATGATTGAATTACAAAGGAAAATGTATTACCAAATAATAATTATTTGTTTTGAAATTTTTTTTTATTTTAAAAAGTTTATCTATACTTTTTTGATGAAAAATAATTTATATACATTATATCTATCTAACTCATAATTTATTTTGTAATTAATATTTATATAATAATAAACAAATAACTAATTAAAATGAATATTTTAAATTATAATGAAAACAATAACATTGAGATTTATTATTTATTATTTAGGGTATACTGGTTTAATTTAAATTAGGTCTGTCTCACTGATAATTTAATTTGTAATTAATATTTCTATAAAAATAAACTGATAAATAATTAAAATAAAAATTAAAAATTATATAGAATACAAATTTAAATGATATTTATGATTTATTATTAATGTATACTAGTTTAAATGTTTAAGTATTTAGAGGTTTTGTCGGTTAGGAGTTTAGTGATTTATGTTTTTAGGCACTTAGTGGTTTATAAGTATTATTTAAACAATAAAATAACAAAAAAATTTTGTAATTTTTTATCATTTTCATAGGTTATAACCTTAGAAAATATAATAATATTTAAAATTTTTTAAATGTGAATACAATCTTTAGTTATTTTAATATTAATAATTATATATCATATAAATTCAATATAAACAATTTTATTGATAGATATATTAATAATGATCAAAAATTAAATAAATAAACTATTAATAATAAGATACAGATTAATTAATAAACTATTGATAGATATTATAATTATCCTTTATTATATATGTTATATAGGTTTAATGCTTTAAGTATATAGGTGATTTTTGGGTTTAGTAGTCTATAGATTTTAATGTTAAGGTATTTAGTGATTTTTAATTTTTATTTAAATAATAAAATTATAAAAAAATTATTTTTTTTGATTTTTTATCATTTTTGAAGGTTATAACCTTTGAAAATATAAGAATTTTTAAATTTTTCTTCAAAATAAAAATTAATATTTAGTTATAATAATCTTAATTATTATTAAACATTAAAATTCAATATAAGTAATTTTATTGATACATATTATAATTATGATCAAAAAATAAATTAATAAACTATTATTAATAAGATTGATAGTAATTAAAATAGAATTTAAAAGCCTATTTACAATGATTCAAAATCAAATTAAAATATATTACTAAAAAATAATTTTTTGTTATTTAATTTTTACTTCTTTTTATAAGCTTATATTTTTTTTTGAATAAAAAATAAATTATTAAAATTATATATGTCTCACTCATTATTTATTTTGTAATTAACATTTATATAAAAAATAATCTAATAAATAATTAAAATGAATATTTAAAATTATAATGAATAGAAATTTAAATGAGATTTGTGATTTATTATATATGGTATACCTGTTTATTGTTTTGATTATTTAGGAGTTTTATTATTTAGGAGTTTAGCAATTTATGTTTTTAGGCATATTGTGGTCTATAGGTTTTATTTACATGATAAAAATAAAAAAAAAATTTTAAATTTTTTCTGATTTTCAAAGGTTATAACCTTTGAAAATAAGATAATATTTAAAATTTTTTGAAATGTGAATACCATGTATAATTATATTAATCATACTGATTATATATCATATAAATTCAATATAAACAATTTTAATGATAGAAGTTGTATATAGATGTTAAAGGGTTTATTTATTTAGGGGTTTCGAATTTTATGAGCTTACTGATTTAAGTAAGCATGCATTTAAAGGTCTATCATCTTTATTTAAAAAATGAAATAACAAAAAATTTATTTTTATTATTTTTTATCATATTTTGATTTTTATAACCATTGAAAAGTGAATACAATATTTATTTATTATATTCATAATAATTATATATAATATAAATTCTATATAATCGATTTTATTGATAGATATTCTAATAAACCTAAAAAAATAAATTAAAAATCTATAATGAATATGGTTCATATTACTTAAAATATAATATGAAAACCTAAAATTATTCAAAAGCAAAGGAAAATGTATTACTAAATAATAATTATTTGATTTGAAAATTTTTTTTCTTTTAAAAAGTTTATCTAAACTTTTTGGATTAAAAATAATTTATATAAATTATATCTATCTAACTCAAAATTTATTTTGTAATTAATATTTATATAAAAATAATCAAATGACTAATTAAAATGAATATTTTAAATTATAATAAAAACAATAATATTGAGATTTATTATTTATTATTTCGGGTATACTGCTTTAATTTATATTTGATCTATCCAATGAAAATTTAATTTGTAATTAATATTTCTATAAAAATAAACTAATAAATAATTAAAATAAAATTAAAAATTATACTGAATACAAATTTAAATGATATTTATGATTTATTATTAATGTATACTAGTTTAATGTTTTAAGTATTTAGAGGTTTTGTCCTTTAGGAGTTTAGTGATTTATGTTTTTAGGCATTTGTGGTTTATAGATATTATTAAAATAATTAAATAACAAAAAAAGATTTGTACTTTTTTCTCATTTTCTTAGGTTATAACCTTTGAAAATATAATAATATTTAAAATTTTTTGAAATGTGAATATAATATTTAGTTATAATAATATTAATAATTATATATCATATAAATTCAATAGAAACAATTTTATTGATAGATATATAAATAATGATCAAAAATTAAATTAATATACTATTAATGCATACAAATTAAGATGAAATTTGTGATTTATTATAAATGGTATACCGGTTTATTGGTTTGATTATTTAGGAGTTTTGTTGTTTAGAAGTTTAGTAATTTATATTTTTTGGGATTTTGTGGTTTATAGGTTTTATTTAAATAAAAAAAATAAAAATTTTTTTTTTCGATTTTTTCGGATTTTCAAAGGTTTAAAATTTTTTGAAAATAAGATAATTTTTAAAATTTTTTGAAATGTGAATACCATGTATATTATATTAATCTTACTAATTATATAACTTATAAATTCAATATAAATAATTAAATTAAATATTTAAAATTATAATATATAGTCATAAAAATGAGATTTATTATTTATTAAGTAGTATATAGATATTAAAAGGTTTATGTATTTACGGGTTTCGTAGTTTTTGAACTTACTGATTTACGTAAGCTGGCATATAATAATCTATAGGCTTTTTTCAAAAAATGAAAAAAAAAATTATTTTTATTTTTTTTTATCATATTTTGAAGGTTATAACCATTGAAAATATGATAATTTTTAAATTTTTTTCAAAAGTAATTACAATATTTATTTAATATAATCATAATAATTATATATAATATAAATTCAATATAATCAATTTTATTAATAGATATTCTAATAAATCGAAAAAAATAAATTAAAAATCTATAATGAATATGATTCATATTACTTAAAATATAATATGAAAACCTAAAATGATTCAAAAGCAAAGGAAAATGTATTACTAAATAATAATTATTTGATTTGAATATATTAAACCAGAATACATCTGTATTCTTATTTAATTTATAACTTATACATTAATTTTAGTTAGATAATATCTAATTTTAATATATAAATTATACAAATTATAACCTAATAATTAAATATTATATCTACTAAAATTTGTATTCATATTACTTAATTTTAGTAATATTATAAATTATTATTATATATTATTATAACCTAAGATGTATAAATTATTAATTTTAGTAATATTATAAATTATTATTATATATTATTACTAGACATAACTATTTTTTAACTATATAATAATTTATAACTATATGTATAATTTTATATAACTATATTTCTAACAAAATATACTATATGTATAATAATATATAACTATATAATTGTAATTTACAAAATGTATAACTATAAAAATGTTATATATAATAATATCTTTAACTACATATACATATTTATCTATTAGTGAATAACTATATATAAATTTTTGTATAACTATGTAACACTCTATATAATTAAATATAACTATATTTGTAACTATGTATACATATATGTATTAATATAATTAAATATATATCTTTGTTTATAATGCTGTATACATTTATATATAACTATTTATAACTACTTGTATGAATATATCTATATATAACTATATGTTTAACTATATATAACTCTATTTTTAACTATATATACAATGGGTATAAGAACATATAACTATAAATAATTGTCTTTGACTATATGTATAAAAACATTTTTATATATTAGTATATAAAAATGTATTTTACTATATCTATGCCTATACATAACTATATGTATAAATATATAAAATTAAAAGAAAAAATATATATACCTACATGTATAAATATAACTATATGTGTAGCTATATGTATAACCACAAGTAATTATATTTTAAATTACATGTATAACAACAAACAACATTATGTTTAACTACAAGTGTATAACTATATATAAATATATGTATTACTATGTAACACTCTATATAATTAATATATAACAGTATTTGTAACTATGTATACATATATGTAAATCTGTATATTTGTTTATAACATTGTTTACATTTATGTATAACTACATATACTACTTGTATGAATATATCTATATATAACTATATGTTTAACTATATATGACTTTATTTTTAACTATATATACTATAATTATAATAACATATAACTATAAATAATTGTCTTTGACTAAATGTATAACTATAACAACATTATACATAACTATATTTAAATATATAATTAACAAGATATATTTAATATACATTTTAATATATTTGTATATAAAAATGTATTTTACTATATCTATACCTATAGATCACTATATTTACACATATATAAAATTATAAGAAAAAATATAAATACCAACATATATAAATATAAGTATAACTATATGTGTAACTATATGTATAACCACATGTAACTATATTTATAATTATTGTATAACAACATACATAATTATGTTTAACTACAAGTGTATAACTATATATAAATATTTGTATAACTATGTAACATGCTATATAATTAAACATAACTATATTTATAACTATATATACATATATGTATACATATATGTAAATCTATATATGTATCTATAACTTTGTATATATTTATGTTTAACTACATATGACTACTTGTAAAAATATATTTATATATAACTATATGTTTAACTATATATAACTTTTTTTTACTATACATAACTATATGTATAAATATATAAAATTAAAATAAAAAATCTATATACCTACATGTATAAATATAAGTATAACTATATGTGTAACTATATGTATAACCACATGTAACTATATTTATAATCAATATATAATAACATACAACATTATATTTAACTGCATGTGTATAATTATCTATAAATATTTGTATAACTATATAACACTCTATATAACATATTTGTATAAATTTATATGTGCGCACATATAAATTTATATCAAAAAATATTTATACCTACATATATAAATATAAGTATAACTATATGTGTAACTATATGTATAACATGTAACTATATTTATAATTATCGTATAACAACATACAACATTATGTTTAACTACATGTGTATAACTATATATAAATATTTGTTTAACTATGTAACACTCTATATAATTAAATATAACTATATTTGTAATTATGTATACATATATGTAAATTTATATATTTGGTTATAACTTTATATATATTTATGTATAACTAATTATAACTACTTGTATAAATATATCTATATATAACTATATGTTTAACTATATCTAACTATTTATAACTACATATACTAGTTATATAATAACATATAATTATAAATGGGTTATTACAAATTTGTTGTGCTAACTTGAAATTAAATGGCAAAAGATATAATATCAACAATATCTAAGCACATAGCTTTGATCCGATATAGCATGCTGTTAAAATAAGTGTCGTACTCTTATCTAATCCCACCCCTTGGGCCTCTGGCTCATATATGAGCTTATATATGACAAAAGATGTAATATATGATAGGTTTGTATAGAAGAAATTTTTTTGTTCTTTTATGTATTTCCTCATTCTAACACTACATTCTCTGTGTGTCTCTCTCTCCCTCTATTATTCTTTCTGTGTCACTCTATTTCTCTCTCTCTCTCTTGTTATTTTCTTTCTCGCACTATTTTTTTTGCTTTCTCTTTTTCTCTATCCCTCTCTCTCTCTCCTCCCTCTCTCTCTCTCTCCATTTCTCCCTTTATCTCTTTTCCCCCTTTCTCTCTCTCCCCTTTCTCTCTCTCTTCCCCCCTTTCTCTCTATTTCTCTCCCTCCTTTCTCTCTCTTTCTCTCCCTCCTTTCTCTCTCTTTCTCTCCCTCCTTTCTCTCTCTCAACAAAGAAGTGGAGGCATAACTATTGCACCAGCATTCTAAGAAGATGACATAAATAATATTGAGCATATGCATGTAGATGATGATCTAGTAAATTTATGTGACTTAAATGGTGGCCTAATAGAAATTGAAGATGATCAATTTCTATCGGAAGATTAGTTGGAACTTCCATCAGAATCTGACGAAATGTCAGAATATCAATTAGAGAATGATAGTGATGCTGATAATTAAATTGGCATAATTGTATAATAATATTAAACTATCAAAAACCTTCTATATTTTGATGAAATCTATTGGTATGTCTTATTATAAAATGCATGGTTGTTCATCATATCTCTATTATTTTTTCTATGTTTTTCTGTAAAGTAGATGGCACCTAAAGGATGTGGCGATGGTGGAGGTGGACGTGGACATAGTAATGGACCAAATTTATCTAGTATTTTATCCCAAGTTGCAAATTAATTTCCATCTCATACCCACCATATCCAGACTTAAACATCACAAACATCATCACCATTTCTATCACCATCACTATCATTGACATCTTTACTATCACCTTTATCAGATATATGCCAACCACCCATTGTCCTTCCTGCAAACACTTTTGATCCATCACCATCTAGTACACTACATTTTACACTGATAGTTACCCCATTTACAAAACTATCGACATCATCAAATGTTGTGTCTTCTTCTGCATTCAGTTTTAAGTTAGTAATTGAGAATGTAGATGAGAGGTATAAGAATTATTTAAATACTACTTGAATAAAATATTATGATGATCCTATTTGTGTTTTTTTAATATATAGTTCTGATTTGTTTTTTTTAATGTCGTTTATTTATTTGTAAAGTTTTATTCTATCTCACAAGTATTCAGTTATAATTACAAAGTCTTTCAAGAAAATGGTTGAATCTAAAGCATTATCATGGAATAAAGTTTCTATATCGACAAAAGAGTATAATTTTAATGACTTCATGAAAAAATAATGAAACCAAAGTATTGAAAGTTTATCTAATTAGTCGACTATTATGTTGGTTTTTATTCAAGCAGTAAATAATGATGTCCTTGTTATTAATATAAATTTTTTTGTGATTTTTCTATATATAGAATCAGTGCACATGGGCACTTAAATTTGATGGAAAGATAAAGTCATTATCAGAGAGCAAAGCTATTGAACCATATTCTGATTTTGTCCAAAATTGAAGAATATAAAAGAAAGGCCTAATTATATATCCGAGGATGACTGGCCCGAATGACTTAAGTATTGGGAGGAGCCAGATGTGAAGAATATGGTTATCCTAATAGTCTAAATAAATTTATTCAGTTCATGGTTTTATTAATTTTGTTAAATTTTTTATCATTTGTTTTTTTATGACTTAATAAATACATACACAAGACTAGAAAATTGGGTAGATATCCTAATTTTTATGAGATTTTCATGAAGATGCATGTGTAGAAAGTAGATTATCAGTTTGTTGACAACAAGTCTCAGGTGATTGCTGTAAGAATCTGTTATATTAATAAAATATAATAGTAATACTGTAAATTTTGAAAGTTGTTTTTAATGTAAAATATAAAACAGTTTTATGTATATCTATAATAGTATATTTTTCTATTTTATCACAGAAACTAATGGAGGAATGTGTGACAACTACTTCTCAATAAGTTGAGAGTTTTATTGATCTTCAACCAATTCACTATGATCATGTCTATTTGGAGACCATAGGAGGTCATAAAAAGCAGCGAGTGTACCATGTCGTGATTGGTCCGGCATGGTTCTATGAGGTCAGGCCTGGCATGGGCTCCTCGGCCAAAATTTAACCGGGTTCGGCCTAGTTTGGGATAGGCCAAAACCCTAATTTTTTTAAAAAAGTATGGTTTCGTTGCGTGCCTCCATGCCACCATCGCCCTTTCATTTCTTGGCTAGGTTCGCCCGTCAGGCGTCGGCTCCCCGTTACCACTCTCGGTGTGTTGTCAAGTGTGCCATGCCCCCAGCCAAGCCCTCGTGCAGTGCTTGGCAGGACATGTGGGCTGAATTCCCTCAGCCCAGCAGTGCACGAGCAGTGTAGATGGTGTGCCCAGCATGGGCCCGGGAACATCATTATAGCATGCCATGCCGGGCCATGCACAACTGAATCATACTGTGCCTCGTGTAGGGATTGGTCGTCCGGGCCTATTTGACACCTCTAATCTATCTATCTATGTTTCGGTTAGTATATCTATCTATTTATTTTTCTATCTATCTGTCAATATATCTTTCTACTTATTAATTATACATCTATCTATTTATCTATTTATCTATATATCTATCTATTTCTCAATCTATCTATCTATCCATCTATCTGTATGTCTATAAATGTGTTAAATTTCTTTATATCTATCTATATA
>JAREIK010003498.1:0-27500 GCA_029783825.1 Sapria himalayana | reverse complement strand
CTATCTATCTATCTATCTTTCTATCTATTTATCTATCTATCAATTTGGCTATCTATCTGTCTATCTCTCTATCTATCTATTTATTTATTTGTTTATTTTCTAACTATCTATATATCTTTCTACATATTTATGTATAAATCTATCAATCTATCCATATATTTATCTTTCTATCTATCTATTTATATATATCTTTATCTATCTATCTAATAATAATTCAAACTATCTATCTATCTATGTATCAAATGGTCGATATGTCTAACTATCTATCTATATAACAATTTATCTATCTTTATGTCTATCTATCTATCAATAAATAATTTTATCAATCTATCTATAAATTTGTCTATTAATCAATCAACCTATCTGCCTATAAATCTTTCCATCAATCTATCTATCAATCTTTTTTTCTATCTGTCTATCAATCTGTCTATCTATATATATGTTTATTTTTTATATATCTATGTAATTATCTGTCTATCAATATTTCTATCAACTTGTCTATCAAATTATCAATTAATCTATGTATAAATTTTTTATAAATCTTTATATCATTCAATCTTCTATGAATATATATATATCAATTTGATTATCTAACTTTCTATGTAAAGATTAGTCTATCTATTTTCTATTTATCTATTTTCTTTCTATCTATCTTTCTATTTATCTATCATTCTATTATTCTATCTATTAATCTTTATATCTATTTATTAATTTATCTTTCACTCTATCTTTCTGTCTATTTATCAGAATATTTATCTGTGTATCTATCTATCATTATATCTATCTGTCTATCTATTTGTCTATCTATCTATTTATTTTTGTGTCAAACGATCTCACTATCTAATTATCTACCTATCTTTCTATCAATATGTTTATATATATGTCTATCAATCTTCTCTCAATTTGTCTATCAATCTGTCTATAAATCTTTGTATTAATCTATCTATCTATCTATCTATGTGTCATTCTATCTGTTGATATTTTTATATATTTATATGTACATCTATCTATCTATCTCTCTATTTATTTATCTATCTATCTATCTTTCTAACTATTTGTGTATAAATTTGTCTATCAATCTATATATGTATATATGTATCTATCTTTCTATCAATATATCATCTCTATTTCTCTATCTATTTGTTTATCTATCTATCTATTTATCTACATATCATTCTATCTAACTATCTATCTATCTATTTATCTATATATCTATTTATTTATCTATCAATCTATTTGTCTATATATATGTGTATCTTATTAAATATATATATATATATATATATATATATATATGTTTATCTATCTATATATCTATCAATCTATCTATTTAACTTTATTTGTATCTAACTATCTATCTATCTATCTAAGTGTCTATCTATCTATCTTTTTATCTATTTATTTATTCTTATATCTATATATCTATATATATCTTTATCTATTTGTCTAAAAATGTGTATAACACTCTATCTATATATCTATTTATCTATCTTTATATCCTTTTGTTTTTCAATCTATCTATAAATCTATCTATCTATCTATCAATCTTTAAATCAAAGTATCTATTAATCTATCTGTCAAAATTTCTATCTATATATCTATCTATCTATCTTTTTATCAATATATCTATCTATCTATATGTATGTTTGTCTATCTATTTGTTTATCTATATGTTTATCTATCTATTTATCTATCTGTCTATCTATTTATCTATCTATCTATCTATCATCCTTTCTATCTATATATCTAACAATCTATATGTATATCTATGTTTCTTTCAATCTCTTTGTCAATCTGTCTATCAATCTATATATCTACTTATATATATATATGTCTATCAATCTATATGTCTATCTATATATTTATCTATTTGCCTATCTATCTGTATATCTATTTCTCTATCTATCAATCTATTTATCTATCAGTCAATCAATATATCAATCTAACTATCAATCAATCAATTTATCTATCTATCTATCTATTTATATGTCTATCTATCTATCTTTATATATATATATATATTTATTTATCTATGTGTCTAATAATCTATCTACCTATCTAACTATTTAGCTATCTTTTTATCTATCTTTATATATATCTATCCATCCATCCATCCACATATCCATCTATATGTTTTTCTATTTGTTTATCTTTTCTTCTATCTATCTTTCATTCTATCTTTCTATCAAGTTGTCTATAAATCTCTCTATCAATCTATCTATCAAACTTTTTATTAATCTATTAATCAATCAATCTATCTGTCTACCAATCAATCAATCAATCAATCTATCTTTTTATCACTCTGTCTACTTATCTGTCTATCTATCAATCTCTCTATTAATCTATTAATAATCAATCTATCTATCTATCCATCTATCTATTTCTTTATTTATCTGACTATCTATCAGTATATATATCTATTATTCTATCTTTCTATCTGTTAGTCTTTATATATATCTATCTATCTATCAATTTGTATATCTATCTATTTGTTTGTCTATCAATCAATCAATCATTCTATCCGTCTGTCTATTTATCTCTCAAACAAACAAACAAACAATCAATCTGTCTATCTATCTATCACTTCTATCTATCTACCTATCTATTTATCAATCTGTTTGTTTGTTATATGTCTGTCAATCTGTATATATATTTCTCTATCTTTCTATCTATATATCTATCTATCTTTTAATTTGTCTGTCTGTCTATCTATCTATCTACCTATCTATCTGTCTATCAATATATTGATCTATATGTGTATCTTTATGTCTTTCTATTTATCTACCTATCTATCTATCTAGTTTTCTCTCTTTCTCTGTGTTTATCTATATATCTATATGTCTATCTATTTGTATATCTATCTATATATCTATATATCTATCTATCTATTTGTCTATCTATTTATCTATCTATCTTTCTTTCTATCTATCTATCTGACTATCTATCAATCAATATTTATAACAATCTCTCTGTAAATCTAACTATCAATCTATGTGTCAATCTATCTATTGATCTATCTATCATTCTATCTATCTATTTGTCTTTCAGCCTACCTACATATCTATCTATCAATTTATCTGTCTACCTATCTATATATTAATATGTCTATCTATCTATTTATCTATCTATCTTCCTGTTTATCTATTTGTCTATCTATCTATCTATCTATCTATCTGTTTATCTTTTTGTCTATTTATCTATCAATTTGTCTATCTATCTATCTTTATATCTATTTTATGTATCTATATGTCTTTCTATCATTTTATCTTTTTGTCTATTTATTTGTATATCTGTTTATCTATATTTATCTCTATCAAACTAATATCTTTATATATCTATCTTTGTATCTATCTTTCTATCAATTTTCTATCTTTATGTCGATATATCTGTCTATCTACCAGTCTATCAATTTGTTTATTTTGTCTATCAATCTATCTTTCATTCTATATATCAATCTTTTTAAGATACTATCTATCTATCAATCTATATATCTCTCTATCTATCTATCTACTTATATGTCTATCAATTTGTCTATCTATGTTTCAATCAATCTATCAATAAATCTTTCTATCAATCTATCTTTCTATCTAATTATATATCTATATATCTATATATATATTTTTCTATTTTCTATCTATTTGTCTATCTAACTATCTATCTATTGATTTATCTATCATTCTATCTCTCTATCTATCACTCTTTATATATATATATATATCTATCTATCTATCTGTCAATCTTTCTATTTGTCTATCTATCTATCTATCTATTTGTCAATCTATCTGTCATTCTATCTTTTTTTTTATATTATTTATTAATTATCACATTCTCTTTTGGCGGAGGAATACCATCAGTATAATCTACGTCTACCCCTTTCCCTTTTACACCCATTCTTTATAACTAGAAATAAATTACTTTCTTAAAATTCTATATCCTATATTCTATTTTCCTATACTTTTGTGTCTTTGCTTTATTACTTGCAGTAGTCTCTGAAAACTGGATAGATCTTTCCCCCTTTCTTGAATATAACTTCTTTTGTCCTTCTTTGTTAACAAATATTGTGGAACTTAGTCATGCCTTTTTGCATATATACCAAAGAATACGATTCTTTGTTTGTTTTTTTTACAGCATCGTGAGAGATCTCCTTGAATGCACAATCTTCTTGCCATGTTTCTTTTCTTCAGTATCATATTTGTTTCAATCTTGTGTCTACTTGGATTTTCATGCATACAACCAAAATAGTTATATTCTTTATGGTAGTGCTCCCAATTGCCCCCCTTTTCCTTGTATTTATAAAACATCATAGTTCAAGAGGTTTTCCTTCATATCGTTGCTGGTGTCTTTTCCATTGTTCATGTAATCTCTTTGCTTTTGAATCTTTATATATTGCTAGACTTAATTTTGATGTGATATTACTGCATTCCGTTGAATCCAGCCGTGTATCATTTGTTTTTCTTCCTTGTCGCTTTGAGACAGCCTTCTTAACTAACTTAATACTTAGAGCAGACTTACATACATAATACATACATAACAGCACCTTTAACACAGACCACCTTTGATGCATTTAAACTCTTAAAACAGACTTCCAGACCGACCAGCAAACTCTTAAAACTCTTAAAACAGGCGAAAAAACCCTTTTTAACACAGACTTCCAGACCGACCAGCAGAACCGAAATATATAGACTCCCATGACATAAACTGCTAAACCAATAATCATTAACATGACATCAATCCGAACAGCTTGTTGTTACCATATTGTCCAGCTTTGCCTCTGTTCTCTTTCTTATATCGGCAAAAAAGAAGAAAGCCTACATTCCTAACATTTATCTTCCCTATCCCCAATCTATCCCATTTTATAGAATACTTTTAGTAAAATAAAACCTTCATAACCATCCTATGTTAGTGGGAATCTCCACTCAGGGCCGGGTAGATTCTTTAACAAGCTAGATCAATTCTGAAATGGTTAGTAAAACAAAAGCAAGCAAAGTAAAGGTGAAAATAAATTTCAATTGTTTTCTCTAATCCTCCTAATGTAATTAGTTTCTTTACTATCAAAATTTATTATACCATTATATTTTTTCGGTAAAAAACCTTCCTTAAATTCTTGCTCACCAATCTTTTTACCCTCATTGGCTAAACCATCAGCTAATGCATTTGCTTCTCTAAAAATATGTTTTATGTTATAGTCTAATGATTTTAATTCCTGCTGTATTTCTTCTATTTCCTCATCGTATCTCCATGTTGTATCTTTTGTATTAATTAAGTTTACTAGTATTTTTGAATCTATTTGAATATCTATATTTTTAATGTTTAATTTTTTGCATAATATAATACCTTCTCTTAATGCTAAAATCTCAGCGTGAAGAGCTGATGAAGCTGAAATCTTTCTAGTAAAAGCTAATATTAGCTTTCCTTCCAAGTCTCTGATTGCTCCCCCTCCTCCCGCTGCTCCTATGTCTCTATCAAAGCTACCATCTGTGTTTAATGCTAGTCTTCCTTTCGGTGGTTTTTCGCATTTTATACCCATGAATTTAAATTGTTTTGGCTGTTTCTTTTTTAGTTTCTAGTGATTTATAATGTCTCTATCTAAGCTCTTATCCTGTGAATCTATAGGATGAATTTCTGAAATTTTCCATGTTTCCTCCTTTATCTCCTTCTAGATTTCCTCTATAATCATATTTCTACCTTCAAATCTACTATAGTTTCTTGCCTTCCAAATGCACAAGACAGCTATTAGCGGAACATTGTTTTTAATCCAATTCTGAGTAGGGCTTGATACTTTTTGTTTAATCCATTTTTGAAGTCTACCTTTTAGGTTAATATGTTCATATTTTATATGTAATTCTATTCCTAGTTTCTTCCAAATTTCAGCTGCAACTTTACCTTTTGAAAATAGGTGATCTAGTGTCTCTATCTCAGATGCACAGCACTCACATCTGGATACTAGCTGAACACCTTTATTTTTTAAATTTGCATCTGTTGGAATTATGTTGGACAAGACTTTCCACATAAAAGTTTTAATTTTTTGTGGATTGTCATTTTTCCATGCCCATTTAAATAATGTATGTTCTTCTTGCTTATTTCTAATTAAGTTTTTAACTGATTTAAGCGAAAAAATTCCATCGTGTGTTAATGTCAATTTCCATCCTTTGTTAGTGAGTTTAAAGTAGTTCTCAACTATCTCTCTTTGTTTGAGCATTTGTGTCCAGACCTGTGAGCTTTTACTTTTGTTTTTTTCATTGTTAGTATCATCTTTTAAACAATACTTTGCTCTCATAAATTTAGACCATAATGTATTATTTTCTTTTAGTCTCCACCATCTCTTACTAGCCCATGCTTTGGCTAAGTCTACTAGATTGACAAAGCCCAAACCAGCCTTTTGGACAGGAAAGGATAAATCTCTCCATTTTTTCCAATGTAGCTTATATTTACCTTCTTTTTTTCCCCATAAAAAGTTAGATAATTCTATTTCTATATTTTTAATCAGCTTACAAGAGGGTTTGATAATCATAATATTATGCATTAACATGCTTTCTAAGACATGCTTTATTAATGTGATTATTCCCCCTAAACTTAAAAATTCCTCCTTCCATCCCAATATTTTCTTTTTCAGTTTTTTTTACTAGAAATTCTAGATATTCATTCTTAAATTTACCTTCATACACCAGGTAGCCCAGGGAGATAATTTCACCTTTTTTGTGTGAAAAACCAGTAAGTTTTTTGATTATATGAGTTAATGCTAGAGGGGATTTATAAGATATCATATATTGACATTTTCTTTTATTCAATTTTTGACCAGTTTCATCTTCCATACATTTTAATAAGCTCATCAGATTTTGTATTGATCTACTACTACCATTAGTAAAAATCATTACATCATCTGCATATGCCAGACAACTCACAAGTGGAGTGTTTTTTGGTTGTCTGAATGAACCTATCAATCCTTTCTCCATTTTATCTTTAATGTTAACTATTAGTAGTTCTAAATATAAATTAAATAAAGATGGAGAGAGTGGATCTCCCTGTCTTAGACCTCTAATTGGTTTTATTTCCTCTCCAACTTTTCCATTCGTTATTATTCTGGCCTAGGTGTTCGATATGCACCTGTATATCAGATTTATCCATGTTTCAGAAAAACTCATTTTTTTCATAATAAAGCAGAGTGTGTTCCATTCAACTCTATCAAAGGCTTTAGCTAAATCTAATTTTATTATAACATTGTGTCCTTTTGTTTTTGTTCCTATTTCCCTACACATTTCCTTGGCCAAACATATGTTTTCCATAATTAATCTATTTTTCATAAAGCCGGTTTGTTCTATTGAAATAATTTTAGGCAGTAGATAGGCTAATCTATTTTGTAATATTTTTGCTAGAATTTTATATATTGAATTACATAGACTGATAGGTTTGAAATCCTCCCCTGTTTGTGGGTTTTCTATTTTGGAATAAGAGCTATGTGAAAACTTCCCCACTTTTTCCCTATTTCAGCTCCATTGAATTTGTTGTTAATGGCTTTGTTTATGTCTATTTTAATTATGTCCCAGCAAATTTGAAAAAAACAACTATTCCATCCATCCGGTCCTGCTGCGCTCTCCTTGTTAATATTATAAATGGCTGCTTTTATTTCTTCATCTTGTACATGTTTAATTTGCATATTATTATCTTCTTTTTTTATTCTTTTTTCTATCTTTTCTAACAAGCTATTTCCTTTAATCTCAATTTTACTACTTAGTTAATTTTTAAAGAAATCAGTAAAATAAGTTTGAATATCTATGTCTTTATCTACCCATACTTTCTTGTTATTTTTTATGCCCCTAATTCTTTGTTTCTGATATTTTAGTTTAGCTGCTTTTTGAAAAAACTTCGTATTCTTGTCTCCTTCTTTTAGCCATTTTATCTTCTATTTTTGTTTCCAAAACACCTCTTCCATTACAAGTTTGAGTTTTAACTCAGCTTGTGCCTTACTTAATGCATATCTATTTTTTAAATTTTGATCTTTTTCAAATTCTAATTCTTTATTTAATGCTAATTCTTCTGCATCTTTTATGTTTTTATTTATATCTCCAAATATTTCCTTATTCCATTTTTTTAATTTAGTTTTTAATCTACTTAGCTTATTATTTATAACTTGCATAGGATTTCCATATGCCTCAATATTCCAGGATTTTTTTACTAGATTCAAAAAATCATGATGTAAACTCCAGGCATTTTGGAATCTAAAGGATCCTCCTTTATTGGAAGTATTTTTTATGGTGATTAAAAGTGGACTATGGTCAGAACAAGTTCTATTTATATGTTTCACTACTGCAGAGACATAATTCTCCATCCAATTAAGATTATAAAAAATTCTATCTAATCTGGCCCAAATAAAACCTTTCCTTTTCCGGTTATTGCACCATGTGAAGGAAGATCCTAAGAATTTGGCCTCAATTAAATTAGTTTTATTTATAGTATCGTTAAAATGAATCATGGCTTTCTTATTTGGTGTTTTTCCACCTTTCTTTTCTTTAATGCTTTTTACTGCATTGAAATCTCCCCTTATAATCCATGGCTTGTTTTCTTTAAATAATTTCCTCATATCCTCCCATAATTCTTTTCGCTCTTCTCTTTTATTTTTAGCATAAACTATAGTGATTATTTCATTTGCATCTTGACTCAAACTAAAATTTATTAACTGATTTGTTTCTTTTAATATTATTATGTTTAGGTTATTTTTCCAAATTAACCAAATTTTTCCATTTTCATTTGCATATCCATGGTCAAATCCTAGCATAATTTTTTGTAGAGCCCTAGCTGATCCTTATCCACCATAGGTTCAGCTATTGCTACAAGATTGATTTTATGCATATAAATCAATTTTTTCAATATGTTTCTTGAGGGAATATTCACTATTCCCCTTATATTCCAGTAAATATAATTATACATAAATTATTGACATAGCTTGAGCTCTAGTGGTGCATTTGGTTTCATATGTTCTATTTTTATATTTTTTCGTATTTTTTGGTTTTCTTAGTGAACCTAGATCATCACTTCTTTCTTCTTTCCAATCTCTTCCCATTTGAATTGACATTATCTTTAATTCCTCCATTGCCCACTCTTTATTACCCATTTTTTGTTTAAGCTTATCTATGTTTATGTAATCTCTAATTAATCTTATTTTCTGTTCATTATCCTTTCCATCTGTAAATAGGGAGGTTAAACTTTTTGTTTCTGGATCTTCTTCCGAATCGTCCACAATAGGGACTGCCCATCCTTTGTTTATTTTAGTTATATTTTTCATGTACACTCTTGTTCTTTTGTTCAGTTCTGATATCTTTTTAATCATTTCTGTTCTTTTTATAATCTCTAATGTGTTTTCTGCCCTGTTTTTTGTTTCATTAGTCTTCCTATATTCAATTAATTTCAATTCTGTTCCTTCTATATTTTGTTCTTTTGTTCGGGCACATTGTTCATCTTGATGTTTTTTTTGGTATTTAACTAACATGCCTCTCTCTCCTACATTAATTGACCTCTCCTCTCTCCTTTGATTCACTTCCTCCCTTCTTTTTTTAACTAGACAATTTTCCATCCCATGCCCCAATTTTTTACCGCAAATACAGTATGATGGTAAGTTCTCAGGAACTACTTGCTGCCAGAAACCATCACCCTCATTGTTTCCAATCCATATCCGTGAAAGAATTGGTTTTTGTATATCAGTTTCAACACAAATATGTGCTACACTTGGCCTGTTTAGAGTGGCCGTAGCACCATCAAGAAGAAGAGGAGAAACGAGTGTACAAGCAATGTGATATAATGCAAATTTATCAAAATAGTGTATCGGTAGCAAGGGAAACATGAACCATACCGGTGCTATCGATGATTCTTCCTTAGTCAAGAAGTTTGTTGTCCATTTGAAAGTTCTCATGGGAAATCCCATGATATACCAGATACCTCTTAGCCAAATTCGATGAAAATCTTCTTCTGAAAATAGTTGAAACAACACATGTTTATCGTCGATTAGGCTGATTTTAATCAACGTCTTAAGCTTCAATGATTCAAAAAACGCACGAACATCATCAACGCGAGGCCTTCCATGTGAGAATTTGCCTACGAGCATAAACTTATGGGGTTCAGTAAGCCTCTGAATGTCTTCGGTTGATAAAATTATCGAGGGTTCCTTGATATTTTTCGCATGAGTTTCCAAAGGAGATATTACTGTTTGCGTGGTCTTTTTGTATAAATCGGAAAAGGATTTCTTATTAACTAAGTAATCCATTTTATCTGTCATTCTATGTATCTGTATATCTATCTTTCTATATATCTGTCTATCTATTTGTCTATCTATTTGTCTATCTATTTATCTGTCTATCTATCTATTGATCTATCTCTCAATCTATCAATCAATCAATCTATTTGTTTATCTATGTGTCTATCTTTCTATCTAATAGTCTATCTATCTGTATATTAATTTGCCTATCTCTCTATTTATATATCTTTATAACTATCTATTTATCTATTTGTCTAACTATTTATCTATCAGTCTGTCTATCTATCTTTTTATCTTTTTGTCTATCTATCTATATATTTATCTATCTGTCTATTTGTCTATATGTATATCTATTGACCTATCTATCTACCTACCTATATATTTGTCTATATATATGTCTATCTATCCTTCTATCTTTCTATCTTTCAACTTGTCTCTCTATCTATCTAACTATCTATCTGTCTATCCATCTCTCTATCTATTTGTATATCTATCTATCTATCTATCTATCTATCTATGTGTCTTTCTATCTTTCTATCATCAATTTCTCTATCAACTATTAATCTGTCTATCAATTAGTCTATCAATCTATCAATCAATCAATCTATCAATCAATCTATCTATCCATATGTCTATCTATCTATTTATCTAACTATCAATCAATCAATCTATGTATCTATTTTTTATCTATCTATCTATCTATCAATGTATTTGTTTATCTATCTATATAACTATATTCACTACAAGAAAATATAGGTTTAGCTAGGGAAATTTTGGTAAGGCTAAAATCTCTACCTAATTATCGAGGGATTAGCTAGGGAATAACAAATAATTTTTGATTTTACATTAAATTTAAATTTTGCAACGGATTAGTGATGGATTAGTAATGGAATGTTCGATTGAAAATATTTTTTTGCTAATATTTTCGTAGATTTTTACACAAAAAAGCACAGATTTTAGCGATGGATTTAGAGATGGTATATCCCTATCTAATTAGATTGAGACAAAATCTATCGCGAAATAATTATTTGAAATTTTTCTACTTTTTATATTTTTTACTAGTGATTATTCCTTAAATTTTATTCTTCACAAATTATATCCATTTCGCTACGGATTTTTCCCTAACTATTTGGGCTGGGGATAATTTTAATCACTATTCTTTAATGATTTAATTTTTTTATATATTATTTATTTTAATTTTTTATTTAATTTTGTACATTAAAGATACGTATTCATTAGTCTATTCATGAACGATCCTTGAAAGTCACATTCTCTTTGTATAATTATAAAAATAGGTTATTATAAACAAATAATTTAAAATATATATAAATACAAAAAATGTAATATTAATAAAGACTACAATACTATTAATAAAGACTACAATAACTATTAATAAAGATTACAATAACATTAAATTATTAAGTCTATAATTTTTAAAAATTTTAATGATATTTTAAAAACTAAATGAACATATATTAAAATTTCTACTAATAAAAAGATTAAATAATTCATTGTATAATAAAATATAATAATTAACGAAAAAACTAGTAAATATTAATATTATTTTAACTATAAAAATTATTTTTATGCCTAAAAAAATTTTTTTAAAAATTAATTACTAACATATTTAAAAATTTAATTTATAAAAAAAATTACCAATATTTCATAATATTTAAATGAAAATAAATTGATACTTAAAGATAAATACATAGATATTCACCCCTATTGAAATTTATAAGAACTAAATAATCAAGTTAAATTTATCTCTAAAATACCCCCAATCCGAGCTGATCTTTAGAGCCAAAAACATTTTTTTATCTCTAAAGATTAGTAGGACTAGGTACAAGAATGTCTTGCAACATAGGAGGGTCAACATCGAGCATTGAGCATTCTCAATTTTTGCTACAATTTAAAAATTTAAAATATTTATATATTTAGTGGTTATCCTAATAGTCCAAATAAATCAAATCTGTACATGGTTTTATTAATTTTGTTAAAATTTTTTAACATTTGTTATTTTTTAACTTAATAAATACATACTATAGGCTGGAGAATTGGGTCGTGATCCCAATTTTTATGAGATTTTCAGGAAGATGCATGTAAAGAAAGGGGATTATTAGTTTGTTGACAAAAAGTCTCAAATGATTACTGTAAGAATCTGTTATATTAATAAAATTTTATGATACTATAGTAAAATTTTAAAGTTGTTTAGAATGCAAAATATTAAATTTATTTTATGTATATCTAGAATAGTATTTTTCTATATTTTATCACAAGATCTCATGGAGGAACTTGTGACAGTTACTTCTCAACATGTTGAGGGTTCTATGGATCTTCAACCAATTGACTTTGATCCTATCTATTTAGAGACCATAGAAGGTCATAAGAAGCAATGAGTGTACGACATTGGATTGAAGGGACTGGCATTTTGTTATAGTAGTCATGCTTCTAATTCATTTGTCACAACAATGGTGGATGAGGTGGTCGAACAACAAGTAATGGAAACAAATAAAAGTTTTGAAGTTATGGAGACCGAAATGAAAGAGAAGGATGAGCATATATCTCATTTGAAAGAATAAATGGAGAAAATAAAAGAAGAGATATATGAGCAGATTAATCATTTGAAGGTAAAAATCCAAGAAATTAAAGAAATGAATGATAAGATAAAAGAAATGAATGATGAGATGAAAGAAATTAAATATTTAATGCAACAGCAGATGTTATACATGGAGTCATAGTTAGCGGCATTGATACAACATATAGCATTTCAAGATCCAACTACAAAACTATGTAAGAGAGCTTGGCACAAATGCACCAACTAATAATCAGGATAATTTTGTATCAGAATTATTTATGAATAATTTTTGATTTTTGTCTATGTATAGCTAAACAAGATGAGCTTTTTTTGGAGGCATCATTTTTCTTTATTTTGGTTTTGTTCTATGCTTTGCCAATTAACCTAATCATGATTCTTTGTAGGACATTTGATGTGAGAGGCATAAAAAATTCTGATTCAAAGCCTTAAGACATTGCCATGGTCTTTCATATGGATGAGTCCCATTTATATTGATCTCAGCTAGATCAAAGGAGGCTGAGCTTTTATTATCTTTAATATTACTGAAACATTTTATTTTTGCACACACACACACTCTCTCTAAACATCAGTGTTGGCCATCTTTTAGATATTTTTTTAAGTTGTTTTACTATCAACTCAGATTCGTGTTTTTTCATGTCTATAATTACTATTTTTATATATCTATGATTATGTTTGTGTGTACCCAAATATTTTTGGTAGAGTTTTAGCCTATTATAGGTATATAAAAGGCTTGGATGGTCCTTATGGTTCTAGGAATAGCATGTTAACTTCTAAAGTTGTGAGATGAACACAAAAATTCTACTCCCACATAGACATAAGTTTGTTCTTGACACTCTTATTTCATGCTGATCTGCATTGTCACTATTTAGATCTACGACTGCTTTATATTAGTCATCAATGGAATTAAACTATTGAATTGTTAATTACCATAATGATTGCTAATGAAATTTAATTAAATGTGTTCATTCAGCTTGTTCTCCCCCTTTTGCATGTTCGTAGTGTCAAGGATGACAACAAGCTGAACATCAGGAACTATGGCTATTAATGGGGTTGTGGTGGGTGCCAATCCGCATGATGTACAACTAGCCATCGATGTATCCCCTGCCGATGAGCATGAAATGAAGAGGAGTGAGAATAGTTGGGAGGATGGTGAGTCAAGGTGCCTTGCTATATGAAGTTTGCAAATTTTGTAGCCATTTGCTTTTTTTTTATATTTGGAAAACAAAACATTTGATTTTTGACGTTTTGTTTCTCTTTTTTTCTTTGCATGTGTATTGTTTTTATGGAGTGCAAAATGTTTTTATGGAGTGCATATTGAACTGTTCTATAGTTACGTTGACGCATACAATGAAGTGACGGCCCTTACTTCAAACCAAGTGAGGAACTATATGGAAGCAGAAGATACAGGGTTGATGCACTAATACAATGAAGCTAAGCAATCAAAATCATTGGTGCAAGCACACGGAGAGGGGAAGAAACATTCATATAAAACCACATGGGAGCATGGTGCTGCAGGGCATGGCAAGGCAGAGCAACCCCCTTATAGGCCTTGGGAGCAAGAGAGAGTTCTTGTTGTTGGGAGGCAATGTGCTAAATTTAATGCGCCAAGCCTAGCTCGTGGCTTGTCTTCCAAGTTTTCCACTAAGAGTTTTTAGATATATTTTTAAAAATTTAAATAATATTCACATTTCTGATTAATGTTGATAGTGTTGTTTTGTGCATTCTTTGTCAAGTATAAATAGGATAATACTTTACCTGCTTTTCTATATCTATATAGATACCTACTATTCTATATCTATAAGACATCCATATATATTGAAGTGTATATGTATATATATTATAGTATATATGTACATATATACTATACTATTATATGTACATATATACTATATATAAGTATCTTATTGATGAGTACGATGTTTGTGATATTGCTTATGTTTTGCTGGGTGCCATGTTCTCTACTTTATCAATTGATACGTTGTTCTATTGATAGCTATTTGGAAAAAGAATTAGCATGTCTTACACATTGAGGCATGCCTAGCACACACAGGTACACTTCGAGAGTGTAATAGAGATTATTCATCATGTGAGTTGCCCTAATTAAAATAACATGTTATATAAGGGCATTGTTTGTGTGAGATTATTCAGCAAGTGTATTATATTTATTTTATGTTGTGTGATTTAAAGTTTTTCATGTTATCAAAATCTACCCCATGGAAAGCTAAACTCTAGATGGGTGTGTGTTGGAAAGAGCTGTAAACCCCTAGAAGGAGTGCATCCACTTTGCATTAGCTACCACGATTACCCATGCATTGTGTTCTATGCAAATCTTCACATGATCATTATATGTTATCAAAACCATCGCACTCCCACTGTGAGTTATTGAAATCATTGCTCACAAGGTTTAAGCCTCGATTGCAACTACATCAATGCTATATGTGGCCCATGGGGGTGGATGTTGCTGAATCTGAGTTTTATGAGCTAGATCAGATGCTCTACAACCTCAAATACAAGCAAGAGGTGAGAAGTTGATTTCTCAATGAGCTCGTAACAGGCTTGGCATACCATTGAGTTGTGAAAGATTTTGTTTTTTTGTTTTTTTTTTGATTTTAATTTGATTTGGTTGCTTGGATAGGGCGTAGACCCTTCTTATAAAGGTGAACCAAATTGCATCATGACAAACTAAATGCATTGAAACTGTGAAGTTGTGTAGAGAAGTTGGATGGGCTATTATAATGGAAATGGAGTACAGGTAAGACATCTACTTGAAAATCATGATAGGTGATTTGACAAGCATCCTGAAGAAGTATATTTGGTATTCTTGTTGATTGAACTCATGTTCTTATGGTTAGAGTAATGTTTGTTCACAATAATGTTGAGATAAGATTCCATTGATGATAATAATGAGAGGTTGGGATAAAATTTCTATGATGTAGTAATCAAGTTTTCTTATATAATTTTTTGTGTACACGAGATATTCATAGATTTTTTTCTTTTAAGAAATTTATTAATACTAGCTTTTAATTTATCGTACATCAAAGCAAGATTAACTATTTATGCTTACAACCATCAAATATTCTTTCAAAAGGTCATTTATTTTTAATAAAAAAAGTTTTCTTATAGTTTTCTTAAGCAAAAAACATAATAATAAATTTTAGATCATGTAGGATATGTAGATTAGAAAAAAAAATTTGATTTTTGGTAATGACCATTTCCATGCATCAATGGTTCAGTTCAACTAGAAAGGTGCAATATATGGACAAGATAAAGAAATATGAGAAGATAGGGAAATAGTGTGTGCATGTGTGTATGTGTGCATGTGTTTTGACACATATAGTTATACTATATTCATGTTGTATGCATGTATATTGCATAAATACATGCATATCAATTTTTAAGTATATGTAGATAAATATCTGATGCATACATGTAATATAGCACCATTCAATAATTTTTTTATTACTGAATGTTGCAGACTATTCCTGTTAATCCCAAGCGTTTTCTTAACAACTTGACTGGGAAGACGGTCATTGTAAAACTCAAGTAGGTAATGGAATACAAAGGTGAGAAACCTTGTGTTTTTTTCCTGTGCATTGCATTTTTTTCTCATTTTTTTTTGGTTTCTTTTAGGGTTCCTTACTTCAGTATGACTTCTATATGAACCTATTAGTGTGCAAAAATTCAATACCATGCAGCATGTTGTATTCCAACTTTCATTTCCCTTTTGTTTGGCACTTTCTAATGAGTTTTGTATGGAAATAATACATTTTAAATAAAAAATCCAAAATGTAATGCTAGTTTGAAAAATATTACCAAACTAATAAATCTGGAAACAATGTGGAAATTTGTGTCATTGTAAATGATGGATATTGCCACCCTATTATTTTAAAAATCAAAGGTGGCATTGTAAATGCCGGCTATTAAATTTTAAAAATTTTAAAATGTAGACATTGGGAATAATGAGAGAGTGTGTGGAATCCAAGTTAGTGAAAAATATGGTTGAACAAGCCGTATCCATAAATATTTGTTCCAGAAGTACATCCACCGCTATGGCTGCCACTATAAATATCACTCCAGTTCTCGGGAATTCATAAGAATCCATAAAACCTCTCACCACAGCCAACTCTTATCCTCCTTCATTTCTTTCTTTCAGTCAATTTGAACCATTGGGGAAGGACTTAAGCTTGCTATTAGAAATGCCGACAAAGACCGAAGATGCGATGAGGGTTTTACCGGTGATGGAGAGGAAGAAAAAAAACATAGTGATTATGGAAGAGTGTGTGGAAAGCATAGAAAGCATAGTCAGAGGAGTGAGAAAGAAAATTTTTAAATGCCAGAGGAGGATAGTCAGAGGAGAGCGTAGTCAGAGGAGAGCATAGTCACAGGAGTCATAGGAGTGAGCATAGTTAGAGGAGCATAGTCAGAGGAGCCATGCTATTGAATTTTTAAAAATCAAAGGCCAGCATTATGAATGATGGCTATTGAATTTTAAAAATTTTTAAATGGAGGCATTGAGAATGACGAGAGAGTGTGTTGCATCCAACCTAGTGAAAAACAAGGTTGAACAAATAATATTTGTGAATATTTGTTCCAGAAGTACATCCACCACCCTGGCTGCTACTGCAAATATCATTCCAGTTCTCCGGAATTCATGCCTGAAAGAAGCCATAAAACCTCTTACCGTAGCCAACTCTACTCCTCCTGAATTTATTTCTTTTAGTTAATTTGAACCATTAGGGAAGGACTTAAGCTCGCCATTAGAAACTTTAACAAAGATTGAAGATGTGATGATGGTTTTATAGGTGATAGAGAGGAAGAAAAAAAACATAGTGATTATGGGAGATTGTGTGGCAAGCATAGAGAGTGTAGTCAGAGGAGTGAGGGAGAAAATGGAAATGGTTAGATTAGTAACATTTCCTCTGTTCTCTTTAAGGAATCATTCAAAAGTAGATATTTGCCAAAAATTTATGGAGCTTAAGTGCATCATAGATGGTTATTCAAGTAGAGAAGTTTTTTTTATGTGGGTGATCTTAAATAGGTCTCTAATATCTTGCCAAATTTTAGTTGGCAAGCAGGTAACAATATTACAGAGTACATTATCATAGAGATGCAGTCTGATCTACGGAATAGGCGACGAGGCTGGAAGAGTATGTCTCATGGGAATCACCACATTCCAAACTTACATTACGTGTAAAGTAGGCTATCCCTCTCTGGAGACTATTTGGCAACTTTATCCAGTTACTGTTCCAGTTGGAAGCCTGAATCTTAACCTCAATCTCAATGAGCAAAACAAATCTTTTTTTTTTACTTTTTTTCTCTCAAATTTCTCTAGTGCAATATATGAGTCATATATGTTACCCATCAATGACTCAACTACACACCCACAAAGGCACACACAAACACACACACACAAACACCCACAAAGGCACACACAAACACACACACACAAACACCCACACTTATTCATATGTACTGTCATGTCAACTATTGTATATAAGCATGCATAAACACTTCATATTTAATTATGATTTATATATATATGTATATATATATATATATATATATATATATATATATGTATGTATGTATGTTTATAGATTAAGATATAGATATAGATATATATACATATATATATATATATATATATATGTATGTATGTATATATGTATGTATGTATGTATGTATATAGATATAAAGATATATAGATATATATTTACGTATGTATATAGATATGTAAATATGTACGTATATAGATATATATGTGTAGGTATATAGATATATATGTGTGTGTGTGTGTGTAAATATATATGTGTATATAGATATATGTGTGTGTGTGTGTAGACAAATATATATATGTATATGTGTGTGTATAGACCTATATATGTGTATATAGACACACACACACACATATATATATATATCTATGTATGTATGAATATAGATATATATGTGTGTGTGTTTGTGGGTGTGTGTGAGTGTGTATATATATAATTGGGTGGTATCTGACCCAAAGCAATCTACCTGAACCACAAGAGGAATTAATTCTTGGCCAATCAAATGATGATATTGATAACTAGTTAGTAATGAGGATCGAACTCGCAATCTTCATGTAGTTATGAATTCAATACCCTACCAACCAAACCACCTTGCCTTTATTAGTTGCAATTATATTTTGATTTTAAAGCATTTGCATAAAATTGAAGCCTAATTTACATTATTTTTTAAGTCATATCATAAATTTATGAATCAAATTAATTAGAAATTTATAATATATATGACTTATATATATATTATATAATGATTATGTTTTAATGATGTTTTTTTTGAGATAATTATATTTTTATTTTTAATGGATTATATTTTATTGTGATACATCGATATTAATATGACTAGAAATACTTAATTAAATTTTATTTTTCATAGAAGAATGAGAGATCAAATTAATGTGATTGAAATATATGGTTTATAATTTTATTGTCTCAAAAAATAATATAAAAAAATAACATTATATACAAACTTTTTTACGTTTATATAATCGTATGATAATACAAAATAAATGTCTATACTTTAATTAATATAAATGTATAACATGATATATAAACATTGATATGTTTATATAAACATATAATGTTATATATAAATAGTTATACATATGTTTAAATATTTATAAATATTTATACAACATTTACATAACACTATCCATTTATATAATTGTTTATATAACATTCAGATAACATTTATATAACATATAAAATATGTATACATATTTTAAACATTTATATAACATATAAATTTTTATATAAATATATAATATTTATAATGTTTATATAAATGTGATATACATACTATATAATATTTATAAAAGTGATACATATATAATTTAACGACAAGAAAATGTTCATTTAGCTAAAGGATTAGCAAGGAATTGATTTTTCAATGAAATAAAAATTTGCAATCGATTAGCGAAAGAATATTTTCCTAAATTCTGCTCAAGAAAATCGGAGATTTTAGCTATGGATTTAGTAACGGTAATTTCCTAGCTAACAAAACCTGGAATATACCGACAAATTTAGTGACAAAATTTCCATAGCGTATAAAACTTGGAATATAGCACCAGAGTTAGTGACAGAATTCCTCTAGCTAATAAAACCCGCAATATAGCCATATTTTTAGCGATGAAATTTTCCTAGCTAATAAAATCTTGAATATAGCGATGGATTTAACGATGGATTTAGCGATGCATTTCCCTAGCTAATAAAATATAGAATATAGCGACGGATTTAGTGACTGAATTTCCCTAGCTAATAAAATCTGGAATATGACGACGAATTTAGCGACGGAATTTCCCTAGCTAATTACATCATGATTATAGTGACGGATTTTAGGGATGAAATTTTCATAGTTAATTACATCCAAAATATAGCGACGGATTTAGTGATGAAATTTTCCTAGCTAATTACATCTAAAATATAGTGACGGATTTAGCGACGGAATTTCCATATCCAATCCTTAATTATTTAATTTTTTTTAATTTATTATTTGTTTTAATATTTTATTTAATTTTGTTTATTTAATGTATGTTAATATTCTATAGATTAGTGATTCTTGAAAGATATATCCTCCTTATAAAATTATAAAAAAAAAAGATATTATAAATAAATAATATAAAAAATATAAAAATACAAAAAAAATTATATTAATAAGGACAAATAATTAATTTTATGATGTAAAAATTTTTAAAAAAAGTATACAAAATTTTTTTTTATAATTTTTAAATAACTTAAAATTTTGTATTTAAGTAACATTAAATAATTAATTCTATAAGTATAATACTTTTTTACGATATTTTAAAAATTAAATTAACATACATTAAAATTTCTACTATTAAAAACATAAAATAAGTCATGGTATGATTAAAGAGAAAATATTTTCAAAAATATCTGAATTGACAAATAAACTAGTAAACATTAATATTATTATAAATAAAAAAAATTATGATTATAGGAAACTTTTAAAAAAATAATTAATACAAAATTTGAATAAATACATAGATGTTTGCCCCTACTATATTTTTTAAGAATTAAACAATTGAGTAATATTTTTACTATTAGCTTTTAACATTCAGTATTTATTATAATAATAAATATAACTTTTTTTAATTATCTTCTCACTTTAAGTAATTTTTTGAATTTTAAAAATAAGTAATGATATCTAATAATATGAAATTTTATTCCTTTAAAATTATTTCATATTATCTTCATAATAATTAATATGAATTTTTAAAATTTTATAACCATAAAATGTATATATTTATATATTTTTTAACTTTAAGAGTATTTTATAACTTTTAGGAGAGTAGCTAGAAGACAAATCATCTTTTCATGTATGTCTTATAATATAAAGTTTTTAAATTTTGTAGCTATTTAATTTTTTTATAAGGCTAAGCTTATTTTTTTTTAAATTGTTTATATATTTATTATTTAATTACTTTTATAATAAAAAATTATAAGGTATTTGTTTTTCTTGTGTACCTTGCTACACGCACATTAATATTGTTGGAAAAATTTTGATAATAAATAAAAAAAATAAGTCTTTTTATATTATATATATATATTGTTTATTTAATGTTTTTATAATTAAAAATTTAAATATTTTGGTAATATATATAAACACTTGTTTTCGAGATGCCAGAAACAACTCTAACAATCGAAGCGGCTAAGTCCCCCACAGTCCACCTCTATCTCTTGACACCGACACATCAAAACCTAATTGAAGAGTAATATAAGCAAGATTTCTTGTTGATTTAAGGTATGTTTTCTACCTTAATTCTTCATCGATTATCTTAATGCAAGAGTGTGCATTTTGATTCTGTTATTTTTTATTCCGAAATTCTTCTTCATTAATCACCATGGTAAGCTTGGATTGCTTATATAAACTTATTCGTATACATACTTCATGCATTTGTGATATAATGCATTCTCATTGTGTATATGTTGATGGTGCATAGTAGGTATGCCGACTTGATATCTACATCAGTATAAATAACTATATATAAACAATATACATAAACATCATACATAAACATAAATGTATTTTATGTATGTGTATTTAAACATAACTAAACATCAAAATGCATGTGTGATATAATTCAAATTTCTTATATAAGTGTATTTTACAATATCTATAACTATAAAAATAGTATACATAAACATAACTATATATAAATATAAAAATGTATATTTAATATACATACATACATACATACATATATATATATATATATATATACTATATATATATATAACTATATATATATATATGTATTCAACAATATGTATATCAACATATTACTATATATAATGTATTTATCTACATTAATATACATAACTATATATAAACAGTAACCATAAAAGGTATACATTAATAGTATTAGGTATGCTGACTTGATATCTGCATCAATATACATAACTATATATAAACAGTATACATAAAAAACATGCATAAACATAAGTGTATTTTATATATGTGTATTTAAACATAACTATACATCAATATGAATGTGTGATATAATTTGAATTTATTATATAAGTGTATTTTACTATATCTTTAACTATAAAAATAGTATACATATACATAACTATATATAAATATAACAATATATATTAATATACATATATATATATATATATATATATATATATATATATATATATATTTTTATCAAATATTATTTTTATTAATAATAACCCTCTCTTTTGGCGGAGGAATACCATTAATACAAACTATCATCTACCCTTAGCCCTTTTACACCCATTCTTCAAATAAAGATAAATTACATTTAACCAATCTAATAAAATGTAATTTTATTTGTGCTATGGCTATGTTAATCTATGTCTCTTATCTTTACCTTTTTGTGGAAGGAAATATTCATTCTGAATGCTAATGGCTATCCTTATGATGGTAGCTAATCCATTGTCTTGCTTTCACAATCTTTCGATGAGTATAATAAGCTTTATCTTACTTCTTTCTATGTTTTTGTGCTTCTCTAGTGTCTTATGTCTTTTTAAATCTGCATATTTGATTCTCCCTTCAGCATTTTTTAGCTAGCTCGATTTTGAGTCATTCCGTGCCTTCTTTAATTATTAGCTGCATATTCTCCCTCTACTATGATGGTAGCTGGGTTTTGAGCATCTTTATAAGCTGTCCTCCCAAGTGATTATTGTTGCTTGCTGTTATTTATATCCTGATTGACCATTCATCTGCAATTTTTCTATCCTGCACAAGATCAATTGTATCATACACATAAATGAAACCTTGTATCCACCCTTCCCTGTTCAAACTAAATTAGCAATTGGCTTGAAACTTCAGGGACCGATCCATTGTTGTTCAGAATTGTTTGAGATGTTCTGCTTTCTTCCATCTTTTTACTTTTCATTCCTTCACTGTCTTCTTTAACTTTTACAGTCCACCTATTATTATAGACTTCCAAAAACAACCAGAAACAGACCTCCATCAACACATATATATAGATATATAATTATATATAAATGTATTTAACAATATGTATATCAACATATTACTATATATAAATGTATTTATCTACATCAATACCTATACATAGCCATATGTCTTCATATATATAATTACATGAAAAACAATATATAACTTCATCTACAACATGTATAATTACATGCTTAAGAAACTTAATATCCATTCATATCATTCATCTCATTCATACATATTTTTTCTGGATATTGTATAAATCTTTATCATTTCCCATATATTTAGAAACATAAATTTAATTTTTCAACCATAAATGTATTTTTATTATATTTTTATAAGTTTGTATAATAATTATGATTTAATATGTTTAGATTTTGTATTTTTGTTTCACATAATATCATTTAACTAAAATTGATTTCTAATAAAATGTTCATTGTGTTTAAAATTCATGTTGTAAATTTCAAATAAATAACATATGTTTGTGTAATAAATTTATAAAAAATTTTTAAAATATATATGTGATGTAGTTTCAATTATACAATGATAAAACTTAAATTAAAATTTATTTACAAAATAAAATTTTCACCTCATAATATGCAATATGTTATATTTATTATAATAAACAATGTTTGAAATGTATTTATCAATTACAAAAAAAAAACATTGTAATGTAATAAATTTTAAAAAAAATTTAAAAATAATTATTGAAAAAAAAACAAATCATATATTGATATGGTCATTTATATATTTTGAATAAAATAAAAAAATTATTACTTGTAGAAAAATTTACTCATGTATTTATATGGTAATTTGTTTTGTTTGAACATAATTAAAGAAATAATTAATTTTTTACAAAACATTAAAGGCATGTATTTATATGCACTACATTATATTTGTTTGAATTTTAAAGTTTCTAAAAATTTATATAACAATAAATAATAGGTAGAAATTTATCATAGACATTAATATTTTAATAAAAAAATTATATAGAAAAACAAAAAAATATTATCTATTTAAACTATATTTTTCATTTTTAACATAAATGTAAAAACAAAATAATTTACAAATATGCCAACTTCATTTATATATATGAGTATAATGATAGTTATTTAATATAATAATAAAAAAACAACTATGAATAAAATAGAAGCTCATATTTATTATTCTAATTTCATTTTATGCATTAATATGCTTCACACACATCACACCACACATGCATACCACACACACACACTCACACAAATATTTGTTTATAATATAAATAATTTACATATTCTTATAATTTGTGCTACGCATGATAAATATTTTATTTTAATTGAAATTTTCCAAATCAAAAAATTTTACATACACTTAACACACACACACACATACATAATATATATATATAATTTATTATGTGTAACTTTTAAAATATCATACCTATATTGGTATATTTTTATGTTTGTGTGGTACGTGTATCAATAGTATATGCAAGCATACAATATAATACACACTACTTGTGAAAATGAACATACATGTGGTAATAAATACCATAATTACAAAAATTGTGTAGCTAATATATAAAGTATAGTAATGATATGGATGTATAAATGTGTGTGTGTGTAGGGTAGTGTATATCCACATATATATTCGTTGCATATATGTAAAAATATCAACATTAATTTTGAGAAGAAAAATTCTTGAGCACATAATATTAACATGTTCCACAAATTCATGAGAGCATCAGCAAAAAAGTGATATTATTGAAAGATACTACTAATCTCATATCTATAACACTTTACCTCAAATTTGATCAGAGTTCTACTTGCAATGATAAGGTTCATTCAATACTACATACCATGAAGTTACATTTTCATTCAATATTATAATTTTTCAAATAAAAAATTCTATCTAATATCTTCTTCAACAACTTTCTATCTTCTTTTTCTTGTCTTGATAAGCTATTTTAATTATTGATTATATGTACATTCTATACTAATATTTCCAGTTCAAACTCTTGCAATAGTAAAAATTCATCAAATCAATCTAGGCATGACATCTTTATTTTCTATGAGAAATTTATTATAGAATATTTAGTATATACTATGACTTTGGTTCCCAATAAATATGATATTAATTTTCCAAAATAAAAGATTGTGGATACAAGTTCTTTCTCTATAGTGGTGTAATTCAATTGGGCATTTGAGAGTGTGTTGTATCATACTATTGATAAACTATTTATAAATATTGTATACCTATATAAAACATTTCATAATTTATATTTAACTATATTTGTAACTATGTAAATTATTTATATAACTATATTAATAACTATATATATTATTTTTTAACTATATAATATTTAAACTATATGAGTAATTCTATATAACTATATTTTTAACAAAAATACATATGTATAAAAATATATAATTATATATAATTGTATTTTACTAATGTAAAACTATACAATGTTATATATAACTATATCTTTAACTACATACATATTTATAACTATATGTGTATGATATATAAATATTATTATAACTAAGTAATACTTTATATAATTAAATATAACTATATTTGTATCATGTATACATATATCTATTCATATAAGTAAATCTATATATTTATTTATAACTTTGTATATTTATATATAACTACTTATAACTATTTGTATCAAATATCTATATATAAATATATGTTTAATAAAAATCTATTTTTAATTATATATACTATAGGTATAAGAAGATATAGAGCTTGACCGCCGTCTCTGGTGAAGATCTCCTGAGGTCTCTGTTTCTTTCTCTCATAAGATCTCTTTACTGCCATATGACAAAGGGATTCAGATTTAGTGGGAAATGGGGTTTACGTTCACAAAGCTATTTATCAAGCTGTTTGCCAATAAGGAGATGAGGATTTTGATGCTAGGACTTGATGTTGGCGGTAAGATAACCATTCTATATAAATTGAAGCTTTGTGAAATTGTCACCAGAATTCCTACTATTGTCTTCAATGTAGAGGACTGTTGAAAATAAAAAATCAATTCCACTGTGTGGGATGTGGGGTCAAGACAAGATTCACCCTTTCTGGAGGAATTACTTCAAAATACCCAAGGTCTCATATTTGTGGTGGACAGCAATGATAGAGATCGAGTTGTCGTCGAAGCAAGTGATGAATTGCATAGGATGCTAAATAAGGAAAAGCATCGAGATGCAGTTTTGCTGGTGTTTCCAATAAACAAGATCTTACAATGCGATGAATGCAACTGAAATTACTAACAAGCAAGGACTTCAATCTCTTCGCCAACACCATTGGCACATTCAGAGCACATGTGCTAACTCTGGCGTGGGCCTCTATGAGGGTCTTGATTGTCTTTCCAATTACATTGCCAGCAAGTCATAAACAATTTTAGCAGGATGAGACAAACTTTGTTGACAACTCTGGATGTGGATCTAATCTTGTCTATTTTGCTTGAGTTTTGTTCTGTATGTGGATGTGATCATCTGTTTCTTAGGGGGATTTAAATTGTATTTTATATTTATAGATTGCATGCCTGAAATACAAGGCCGCATTTACTTTGTTCTGATCTGTTGTAGGCCGAACTTGTTGTTTATATTTTTTGTTTTTTGCCATTGATCCCAAAGGTATAAGAAACATAATTATATATAATTTTCTTTGACAATATGTATAACTATAAAATAATATACATAACTATAATTAAAAAAAATTAAAACATATATTTAATATACATTTTTATATATTAGTATATAAAAATGTATTTTACCATTATATACCTATAGTAACTATATGTATACATTAAAAATTATATATAAAATATATACTTACATGTATAAATATAAGCATAACTATATATGTAAACTATATGTATAACTACATGTAATTGTAAAAAAAACCACATTATGTTTAACTATATGTGTATAAACTATATAAATATTTGTATAAACTATGGAATATTTGTATATGAATAACAATATATATTATTTAAATATAACTATATTTGTACCTATGTATACATATATGTAAATCTATATGATTTATAACTTTATATATTTATGTATAACTATTTTGTATGATTATATCTATATATCAACATAGGTTTAACTATAAAAATATTTATAGCTATAATACTATATGTATAATGACATATAACTATAA
>JAREIK010003497.1:331355-355988 GCA_029783825.1 Sapria himalayana | reverse complement strand
ATCAAGATGAGTTTGTCCAATTTGTTATCATCAAATAGATATAAATTTGATTTTATATCATAACACATATTTATCCATGAACATAAATAAACTTTATACTAATCTAATTCATTATTATTCCCATAAAATAATCGACTATGCACATTTAGAATAATTAATAAAATTATTCAATGTATTATAATAAACATGCAAATCATAATAAGAATTAATTCTAACAAAATGTCAAAATACCAAGTTATATGATATACCTAGATAGTTAGATAGACAAAAAATAGACAAGTAAATAGATGTACAAATAGACACATATGATAGCCAAACAAATAGGCAAATAGATAGAAAGACAGATAGATAGAAAGACATAAAGATAGATTGATAAATAGAGAGGTAAAAAGATAAATAGACGAATAGATAGATAGATATATAGACATATAGACAAATAGACATATATACATATTGACATATAGATAGATGAGAAATAGACAGATAGACAGATAGTTAGATAGTCAGATAGACAAATAGATAGATCGACAGATAGATTGATTGATAGATTTATAGGAAGACCGATAGACAGATCAAAAGATAGACAGATAGACAGAAAGAAAGAAAGATAGACAGATAAACATTTAGAAAGATAGATAGAGAGATAGATAGAAAGATAAGCAGATATGCAAATATAAAGATAGGGAGATAGAGAGATTTACAAATAGTTAGATAGACAGATAGATAGTTAACATATAGATAGACAGATTGATAGATAGATAGATAGTCAAATAGATAGATAGACAGATAGAGAGCTGGAAAGATAGGAGACAAATAGATAGATAGATAGATAGATATATAGACAGAAAGACAGCTAGACATATAGACCAATAGACTTATAGATAAAAGATAGAAAGACATAAAAGATATATAGATAGATAGATAGATAGACATACAGACATAGAGATAGATAGATAGATAGACATATAGATAGATTGAAAGAAAGACAGATAGAATATAGACATATAGCAGATATCAAATAGTTAGAAAGCCATATAGATAGATAGAGAGATAGATAGACATATTGAATTATAAATTGATAGGCAGATAGGAAGATAGATATATAGAAAGACAAGTAGATAATAGAAAGATATATAGATAGACGGATAGATAGATAGATAGACAAATAGACAGATATATAGATAGACAAATTGATAGATAGTCAATACAAAGATAGATAGATAGTCAAATACAAAGATAGATAGATAGATAGATAGGTAGAAAAATTGAAAGAAAGAAAGATAGATAGATAGATAGACAGATAGACAGATAGATAGAAAGATTGATAAAAATACAAATAGATAGATAGATAGATTGATTGATTGATAGACAGAAAAGAGATAAATCGATAGACAGATTAACAGATAGATAGATAAATAGATAGTTATATAGACATATAAAAAGATAGAGAGATAGATAGATAGAAAGATAGACAAATAGACAAATAGATAGATATACTTATAGATAGATAGACAGACAGACAGATAGATAGAAAGATATACAAAAAGATAGATAAATGGATAGAAAGATAAATAGATATATAGATAGATAGTTAGACCGATAGATAGGTAGAAAGATAGATCAAAATATAGGCAGATATATACATAGATAGATAGATAGATAGATAGATAAATAGTTATATAGATATATAGATAGATATAAAATAGTTATTCATAAAGAAAGAAAGAAAGATAGATAGATAGATAGACATATATAAAATTTATAGAGAGAAAAATGGACTGATAGATTGATAGATAGACTAATGACTGATAGATAGATAGATAGTAATATAAATAGATAGATTAATAGATAGATAGAAAGATAAATAGATAGAAAGATAGACAAATAGACAAATAGACAGATAGAAAGATAGATAGAAAGATAGATAGATATATAGATTGATAGTTAGACAAATAGACATAAAATAATAGATAGATAGATATATAATTACACACATTGATCGATAGATATATAGTTATATAGATAGATATATAAATATATACATAGATAGATGGATAGATAGATATATAAACTAATTTATAGAGAGACAGATAGAAAGATGCATAGATAGACAAATAGATAGATAGACATATAGACACATAGTTAAATAAACATAGATAGATTGATAGATTGACAAGTCAATTGATAGATAGATATACAGATAGATAGATAGACAGATAGACATATAGATAGATAGACATATAGATTGACAGATAAATGAATAAATAGATATACAGATAGAAAGATGGATAGATAGACAAATAGATAGATAGAATAATAGACACATAGTTAAATAAACATAGATAGATTGATAGATTGACAAGTCAATAGATAGATAGATATACAGATAGATAGATAGACAGATAGACATATAAATACATAGACATATAGATTGATAGATAAATGAATAAATAGATATACAGATAGGTAGATAGGCAGATATGCAGATAGAAAGAAAGATAGATAGATAGACAGTCTAATAAATATATAGATAGATATAGCTAGATAGATAGATAGACAAATAGACATATAGATAGATAGACAGATAGAGAGATAGATAGACAGATAGAGAGATAGATAGACAGATAGATAGACTTATATATAGATGAATAGATAGATAGATAGATAGATAGACATAAAGACTTATAGACAGATTGACAGATAGATAGATAGACAGATAGACAAATAGACAGATAGACAAATAGATATATAAATAGATGGATAGATGGATAGACAGATAGACAGATAGTTAGATAGTCAAATAGACAGATAGACAAATAGATAGATAGATAAATAAATAAATAAATAAACAGATAGATAGATATATTAATAGATAGACAGATAGGAAGATAGATCAATAGGTAGATATATAGATTGATAGACAGTCAGATAGACAGATAAATAGATAGACAAATAGATAGATAGACAGACAGATTGACAAATAAACAAATAGATAAATAGGCAAATAGACAAATAAACAAATAGAAAGAATGATAGATAGATATACATAAAGATAGATAGATAGAAAGATAAACAGATAGACAGATATACACATAGATATATAGATGGATATACAGATAGACAGATATACAAATAGAAAGATAGAGAAATAGATTTATAGATAGATAGACAGATAGATAGATAGATAGACACATAGACAGATAGACAGATATACATTTAAATAGTTAGATAGGCATATAGATAGATAGATAGATAGATAGATAAATAGACAGAAAGATAGATAGAAAAATAGATAGATAAACAGATAGAGAAATAGATAGATAGACAGATATATAGATAGAAAGATAGAAAGACAGACAGCCAGATAGATAGATAGATAGACAGATAGATTGATTGACACAAAGATTTATAGCTAGATAGATAGATAACCAGATATTAATATAAATAGATAGAGAAATAGACATATAGACTTATAGATAGATCGAAAAATAGATAGATTAACAGATAGATAGATAGAAAGATAGTAAGATATACAAATAGATAGATACATAAATAGACAAATAGATAGATAGACAGATAGATTGATTGATAGATATATCATTAGATAGATAGACAAAAAGACAAATAGATAGATAAACAGATAGACATTTATACAAAATGATAAACATATATATAGTTATATAGACACATAGATAGACATATAGACAGATAGACAAATAGATAGATAAACAGATAGACAAAAAGATAGAAAGCTCCCTTTCCGAATCAATCTACTGCCTAAGAATCCTATGCCGGAATAGTAGCTGTCAATATAGATTGATATATAGATAGATAGTTAGATAGATAGACAGATAGAAAGATTGATAGACAGATAGATTAATACACACTTTGATAGTATATAAACATATACATAGATATATCGATTGATTAATTAATATATAGATATATAGATTGATATATAATCAAATAGATAGAAAGATAGACAAATCTGACATGTCTATAGATAGATAAATTGACATATAGACAAACAGACAGACAGATAGATAGATAGATAGATAAACAAATATATAGATAGATAGACAGTTAGGTAGATAGGCAGGTAGGCAAATAGAAAGATACATAGATAGATTGATTGGTTAATAGAGAGATAGACATAAAGATATACATTTAGATAGATAGACAAATAGACAAATAGATATTTAGATAGATTGACTAATAGACATATAGAAAAATCAACATATATAGAGATAGTAAGATAAACATATAGAAAGTAAGATAAACAAATAAACATAGAGACATATAGATAGAAAAATCAACAGATAGACATATAAATAGATAGATAGAAGAATATACATATAGAAAGATAAACAAATAGACAAATAGACAAATCGACAGATAGACAGAAAGATTCATAGATAGATAGAAAAATAGATAGTGAGATAGTAAGATAGTCAGAAAGATAGTTATATAGATGGACATATAGAGAAATAGATAGATTGACATCTAGATATATAGACAGATAGATAGATATATAGATAGATAGATCAACTGATAAATAGATAGGAAGATAAATAGATTGAAAGATATATAGATAAACAAATAGATAGTTAGTCAGATAGATAGATAGATAGATAGATAGAGAAACAAATAAATAGAGAGTTAGATAAATAGATAGATAGAGAGATAGACATATAGATAGATAGACAAATAGATAGATAGACCGATATATAGTTAGATAGATAGAAAGATAAACAGATAGATATATAGATTGATATATATATATATATATATATATATATATATATATATAAAGATAGATATCTATACAGATAGATAGATAGACATATAGACTTATTAGATAGATAGTTAGATAGTTAGATAGACAAATAGAAGATAGACAAATAAATAGATAGAACAAGAGAAAGATAGAAAGGAAGATAGATAGATAGACAACAAGATATATAAATAGTCTGATAGTAAGATAGCAAGAAAGTTAGATAGACAAATAGATAGATAGTGAGATAGATAGATATGTAGACAGATAAATATATAGACAGATAAACAGATAATTGATACACAGATATATATATATACAGCTAGACATATACACAGATAGACAGATATACAAATAGATAGAAAGACAGATATATAGATACACAAATAGATAGATAGACACATAGATAGATAGATAGATATATATATTGATTAATAGATAGACAGTTATACATATGGATAGATACATAGATAAGCAGATAGGTAGATAGATAGCCATTTAGATAGATAAATAGATACATAGATAAATAGAAAAATATATCGATATAAAGATAGATATATAGACAGATAGACAAATACATAGATCAGCATATAGACAAATAGATAGATAAATGATAGAAAGATAGACGGATAGATATATAAACAAATAGATAGATATATAGATATAGATATATACAGAGAGACATATAGATAGATAATAAGATATTCAGATAGACAGAAATACAAATTGATAGATAGATAGATAAATATATAGATAGATCAACAGATAGACGAAAACTAATATAGATAGATAAAAAATTAGTCAGATAGTAAAATAAATAGATAGTTAGATAGACAAATAGATCGATAGTTAGATACATACATATATATATATATATATATATATATATATATATATATATATATATATATATATGTAGATAGATAAATAGATAGAAAGATAGACAGATAGACATCTAGACAGATATATATATATATATATATATATACAATTAGACAAATTATAGATATACATATAAAATATGAGATAGATAGGCAGATATAAAGATAAATAGATAGACAGATAGAAAGATAGATAGATAGATAGATAGACAGATAGATAGATAGATAAATAGACAAATAGACATATATACATATAGACATATTGATAGATAGATATACAGATAGATAGATAGACAAATAGAAAGATACACAGATTGATAGTTTGATAAATATATAGATTGACATATAGACATATAGATAGATAGATAGATAGAAATATAGATAGATACAATGATAAACACATATATAGATAGACATATATACAGATAGGCAGATAAATAGATAACTAAATATATAGAATACCATATAGATTTATACACAGATAGAAAGATTTATAGAGAGTCAAATAGTTAGATTGACAGATAGATAGATAAACATATATATAGATAGACAGATATAAATAGTCAGATAGTTAGATAAATAGATATATAGATTGATAGATAGACAGAAGACAGATATACAAATACACAAATAGACAGATAGATTGAGAGATAGATAGACAGATAGACACATATACAAATAGACATATCGATAAATAGATAGATAAATAGATAGATAAAATAGATAGACTAATAGTTAGATAGATAGATAGGGAGACAAATAGATAGATAGATAGATAGAAAAATAGCTAAACAAATATCAAACAGACAAATAGATACATAGACAGATAGAAGATAGACAAATAGACAGAAAGATGCATAGTTAGATAAATAGATAGAGAGATAGACAGATAGACAGATTTACAAATAGATAGATAGACATATAGACAAATAGACAGACAGACAGACAGATAGATAGACACTACAAGAAAATATCGTTTTAGATAGGGAATTTTAGATAGGAATCAAACCCTAGCTAAATTGAACTGGATTATTAAGGTAATATCAAGGGATTAATGATTTTTCTTTGATAAAAAAATTGTAACAGATTAGCAACGGATAATTTTTAGTAAATTCTGCTCAAGAAAAGTGGGGGATTTAGCGATGGATATAATGAAATATTAGCGACTGAAATTTTTCGTAAATTCTGCTCAAAAAAAGCATGGATTTTTGCGACGGATTTAGCGACATGATTTCTTTAGTTAATCAGAATATAGTCATAGATTTAGCGACGGAATTTCTCTAGCTAATGAAATATGAAAATTAGCTTCGAATTTAATAATAGAATTTCCCTATCAATTAAAATTGGGAATTTAGTGACGGATTTAGTAACATAATTTATCTAGCTAATAAAATATTAAAATTAATGATGGATTTAGTGACGGAATATCTCTAGGTAATAAAATCCAGAATTTTGCGACGAATTTCACGATAGAATTTTTCTAGCTAGTAAAACCATGAATATAGCGATGAATTTAGCGACAAAATTTCTCTAGCTAATAAAATACCAAAATTAGCGACTAAATTAGCCACGAAATTTTTCTATGTAAATATCGAAATTAGCGACGTATTTACGACGAAATTTCCCTAGCTTTTAAAATCAGGAATTTAGCGACGGAATTTCCCTAGCTAATAAAATACAGAAATTAACGACAAATTTAGTGATGAAATTTTCCTAGCTAAAAAAAACCTAAATTTAGTAACAGATTAAGCGACAGAATATCTGTAGCTACTAAAACCATGAATATAGGTTCGGATTTAGAGACAGAATTTTTCTAGCTAATAAAATATGGAAATTAGCAACGGAATTTCCATAGCTAATGAAATATGAAAATTTGCGATGGATTTAATGACAGAATTTCCCTAGCTATTAAATTCTGGAAATTAACTACAAATTTAACTATGGAATTTTCCTAGCTAATTAAACCATGAATATAGCGATGGTTTTAGCCACTAAAATTCTCTAGCTAATAAAATATAGAAATTTGAGATGGAATTAGCAACGAAATTTTCCTAGTTATAAAATCCAGAAATTAGCGATATAATTTTACTAGCTATTAGAATTCAGAATTTAGTGACAAATTTAACGACAGAATTTCCTTAGCTAATAAAATACAAAAATTGACGACGGATTTAGTGAATAAAATTCCTTAGCTAATAAAATCGGGAATTTAGCGATGGATTTGGTGATGGAATTCCATCGCTAATAAAATCCAGAAATTAACGGCAGATTTAGCAACAGAATTCTCCTAGTTAATAAACTTCGGAAATTACCGATGCATTTAACGACGAAATTTCCCAAGCTATTTAAATCTGAAATTTAGCGATGGATTTAACGATAGAATTTTTCTAGCTAATTACATCCTTAACAAAGTGACAGATTTCAGCTACGAAATTCCTTAGCTAATTATATACTTAACATAGCAATGGATTTTAGTGACATAATTTCCCTAGCTAATTACATCCCTAAATTTGATTTAGCGACGAAATTTCTCTTGCTAATTACATAATTAATATAGTGATGGATTTTAGCGATGAAACTTCCCTAGTCAATTACTTCCTGAATATAGTGATGGATTTTAGTGACGTAACTTTCCTAGCTAATAATATCCAGAATATATCGATATATTTAGCAACGGGACTTCTCTAGCTAATTAAATTCAGAATATAGCGATGGATTTAGTGATTGAACTTTTCTAGCTAATTAAATCCCGAACATAGCGACGGAATTTCCCTAGCCAATATTTAATTTTATAATTTTTTTAATTTATTATTAGTTTTAATATTTTATTTAATTTTATTTATTAAATATATATTAATGGTCTATAGATGAGTGATCCTTGAAAGATACATTCTCCTCGTAAAATCATAAAAAATGATATTGTAAATAATTAATTTAAAAAATAAAAAAATAAAAAAAATTATATTAATAAGGACTAAAATATTATTTTTCTGATGTATTAATTTTTTAAAAAATTATACAAAAAATTTTCCTAATATTTTTAATTAAGATACTAAAAAATTTAAATTAAAGTAACATTAAATTATTAATTCAATAAGTATGATAATTTTTTCGATATTTTAAAAATAAAATTAACATACATTAAAATTTCTACTAATTTAAATATAAATTATTTCATTGTATGATATAATAGAAAATATTTTCAAAAATAACTAAATCGACGAATAAACTAGTAAATAATAATAATATTACAAGTATTAAAAAAATTTTATGATTATAGAAAACTTTTAAAAATATAAATAATATAAATTTTGAAAATCTTGAAATATAATAAAAATATAATTTTTTCAATAATGTTAAAAGAAAATAAAATAATAATTATAAATAAATGCATAGATGTTTAATCCTACTAGAATTTATTAAATTTAAACAATTGAGTAATATTTTTATAATTAGCTTTTAACATTAATTTTTTATTAAAATAATAAATATTACTTTTTTTAATTATCTTCTTACTTTAAGTAATTTTATGAATTTTAAAAATTATTAATGATATCAAATAATATAAAATTTTATGCATTTAAAATTATTTCATATTATCTTCGTAAAAATTAATATGAATTCTTAAAAATTTATAACCATAAAATATAAATTTTAATATATTTTTTAACATTAAGAGTATTTTATAACTTTTAGGCGAGTTGCTAGAAGGCGAATCATCTTTTCGTTTATGTCTTATTATATGAAGTTTGTTAATTTTGTAAGTATTTGATATTTTTTTAAGGCAAAACATATTTTTTTTTATTGTTTATATATTTATTGTTTAATTAATATTATAATAAAAAATTGTAAGGCATTTGTTTTTCATTTATACCTTGCTACACGCACATTAATTTTGTTGAAAAAATTTTGATAGTAAATAAATTTAATGAGTATTTTTGTATTTGATATATATATTACGTATTTAATGTTTTAATAAATAAAAATATAAATATTTTTTAAAATATACATTCTCTCTCTCGACGCTGATGCATCTCTAATAGAACCGAATTCCTTTGCATCCTGCCATTATTCTCTCGATGCCCATTTAACAAAAATTAATTCGAGGTTTAAGTTTTAATTTGTTATTGATTTGAGGTACATTTATACATTTATTCTTCCTCGATTATCTTGGATTGCTTAATCAAAGAGTAAGCATTTTTATTTTCTTTTTTCTGTTTCTAAATATTTTTTTTGATCACCATGGTATTCTTAGATTTCATATATAAACTTATTCGTATACATGCTTCATGCATTTGTGATATAATACATTGTCATTATGTGGATTTTGATGGTGACCGTATACAAAAACAATATATAAATAGTATATATACTTATGTTTGCTGACTTGATATCTACAAAAACAGTATACATCAATATGAATGTGTATTTTATACATAACTAGTATACATACTTAGGCATGCCGACTTGATAGCTACAAAAATAGTATACATCAATATGCATGTATATTATATACATAACTAGTATACATACTTAGGTATGCTGACTTGATAACTACAAAAAATATTCAAAAAATGAGTAATGATTGAATTCATAAATAAAATAAAATAAGATAAATAAGATAAATAAGATAAATAAGATAAATAAGATAAATAAGATAAATAAGATAAATAAGATAAATTAGATAAATAAGATAAATAAGATAAATAAGATAAATTAGATAAATAAGATAAATAAGATAAATAAGATAAATAAAATAAATAAAATAAAAAAATTAATATAAATAAAATAAATAAAATAAAAAAAATAATAAAATAATAGATTACATGTCAAATTAAATTAAACTGATTATACTCGATTGAACCAGTTTGAACTATTTTACCAACTTCTACAAAACTCAATAAAATTCACACATGTAATTGAAAATACTTGAGCAAGAGTTTCTCAATTCACTTTGAAATGTTCTCATGATATGTGTTGTTGTATACTAGGAACCCCAAATCACTTTTATTTATAGGCAAGATTCCAAGTATTTTAATTTTTGATGCAACATTTAGTAAGCCAACACATAGCTTTCACATGTCAAGTCAATCCTTGGCATGTATACACATCATATAACAAGCACACTTTCAAGCACTTGTCATTAATGCACGAGAACACATAGTAAACACATAATCAATACTTATCACTCATGTAAGCCAAGCCATGAAAATCATACATACTAACACATGATATCCATGCAAGTAAGTATGTGATAAGCTTGTAAGTCAACATATGATATAAAAATAACTATTCTTTTTAATTTTTTAAAAGATTTTATTGTCATTTTCCTACATGATTCATTTATATTCTTATGGTTTCACTTATCTTTAACAAAGATTATCATTGTGTGAGTGAGTGAGTGAGTGAGTGTGTGTGTGTATAAAGATTTATATTTACCATGTATCTAACATTATGTAAATTAAACTTATCTCAAAATTATTTCAAACATAATAACTTCATATTTATGCTTCTTGAAATAAAACACTTATATTTCTAATAATTTCAATATTCCTTCAATAGATGTCTTGTAGTGTGTGATTCCTTGTGATCTTTCTTGTGTTAGTGATGAGTGGACTTGTTGATACAAGTTTTAGTAATATCAAAATAATGATCTCATACTAATATAATAAGATTAACATATAGTAATGTGTCATGGACACTCAAGCTAAGATAGTATAAAATATATGAACCAAACTTTTTTGTACATAATTACTATCAAGAATAATATTTTTAAAAACAAATATCATGGTAATAATAATCCGAACCAACAACAAGGTAGACTGATCAGCAAAAGATGATGAATACTCTAACATTGAAAATATGAGTCCGATCCTCGTAGATGTTGCATACGTTTTCCATGGTGCTATCATTTATCATGTTGTTCAGATGTTGGGATGTGAATTTTACCTATTCTAATCATGAAACCACATAGCTTATATATGAGCCAAATAATAATTAAGGGTTGTATTTGGGAGAAGGGTAGGTAGATAAAAAAAGTATAATATTTAATACTATAATATTTTTGATTTAGATAGAGGATATAAAACTATTAAAAATATTTAGAATTTTTTAATGTTTATGATCCCCACAATGTCATGCAACACAATAGATTTTTTTCTACCAAAAAAGGTTTTATTAACTTCAATTTATGATTTTAACTATAATAATGCAGTTTATTATTACTCTAACAATTCAACTTCTACCAAATTTATATTAACTATAATTTATCACATTAACAACTATGGATTATGAAGAATTTGGGTATCTCTGTAATGTTGATGAATTTCATGCCATACAAGGGTATTCTCATTATGACAACATTCGTTAGACACCCTTTATCATACCGTGTTAATAACATCATCTTTTAACACATGGTAATTTTTCTATGCTGCATGTTTCTTTTAAACAATTTAAAAAACTAATAAATATGAGTAGTAATTGTTAGTTGAACGTTGTAGTTATTAGTTGAGTACCATAACTATTAGTTGTAACCTACAACTACAAGCTTGAATCTAAATTTCATGTTTCACAAAATTTGTGGCTGATGTATCTTGTAATAAATAGTAATAACAAATATAAAAAATATGAGAAGTATTATGGAAATGTATGTATCATTAATGAAACATTAATTTATAGTACTAGCGAATATATGTGAGTACTCTTTTATGTGAGTACTCTTTTATAGTTAAATATGATATAAACATATTTACTTATTAATTTTTAGTCCATACCATATATTATTAAAATTTATTTCATATCTTAATAAAATAAATATTAATTATTATAATTTCAATAACATTAATACAATATAATAAAAAAAATAGTAACATATCATAAAAATACAGCAAAATAAATTATAATGAACATTAATAAGTTGTAAATAAAAATAAAAATTTCAAAACTATTGAGAATTATATTGTATTTTTATATTGTTTTATCTTGAGATACTAGGATGAGATGATTCATATAGATTAAGAGTATATATAGTTTCTTTTTGTATTTATAAGTAAATTTTTATTTTATTTAATAAATGATAATGTCATTTTATAATTTTTATTCACAATATTATAATATTGTGTTTTTATTTATTTTATTCAGTTCTTTATTTTTTATGGGAATACTCGATATGTAAAGTTTCATCAATCAATTTTATTCATTATGTAAAGGCATGAGTTTTAGTTATATATTATTAGTATTATTGAGTTTTATTTTTTTAAATCATCTTTTTTTATCATTTTCATGTATTAATCTACAAATTTTTGCTCTATATATATATATATATATATGGACATGCAGATATATGGAAGAAATTTATGATGCTTTAGTAGAACATCTTTTTGCTATAGAAGCAGTAGTAAAAGACCATTCAAAGTAACTTCCAGCTTATGTGGAAAATTATAGATATATAGTATTTCTTCTCTATATCTCTCTCTCTAAACATCATTGCTGGACATATTTTAGATATTTGTTGAAGTTGTATGACTATATATAAATATTTTTATAACTATATATAAATAATTGTATAACTATATAACACTCAATATAATTAAATATAACTATATTTGTATGTATGTATGTATACTTATATGTAAATCTATATATTTATTTATAACTTTATATATTTATGTATAACTATTTGTATGAATATATCTATATATAACTATATGTTTAACTATATAAAAATATTTATAGAGATATATACTATATGTATAATAACATATAACTATAAATAATTATATCTTATTATATTTATTACTATGAACGCTTTACACATAACAATATTTAAATATATATTTACAACTTATATTTAATATATATTTGTATATAGTAGTATTCAAAAATGTATTTTACTATATCTATACCTATACATAACTATAGGTATATATATATATATATATATAATTATATAAATAAATATATATACCTACATGTATAAATATAAGTTTAATTATATGTGTAACTATATGTATAACCACGTTTAACTATATTTATAATTACATGTATAACAACATACAACATTATGTTTAATTATATGTGTATAACTATATATAAATATTTTTAAAACTAAATAAAACTTTATATACTTAAATATAACTATATTTTTAACTATTTATACATATATGCATAAATATATATAAATCTAAATACTTGTTTATAACTTTTTATATATTTATGTATAACTAAATATAACTACTCATATGAATATATACATACATATATATATATATATATATATATGTATGTATGTATGTATGTATGTCTGTATTTTAGTATATCCATACCTATAGATAACTATATGTATAAATATATGAAATTATATGTACAAATATATATACATACATATATAAATATATGCTTAACTATACGTGTAACTATATGTATAACTATATGTAACAATATTTATAATTACATGTATAAAAACATATTGTTTAACTATATGTGTATAACTATATATAAATATTCTTATAACTATAAATAACTCTATATAAATAAATATAACTTTATTTTTAATTATGTATACATATATCTATACATATATGTATACATATATGTAAATCTATATAATTGTTTATAACTTTGTATACATTTATTTATATTTACTTATAAATACTTGTATGCATATATCTATATATAATTATATGTTTAATTATATGTAACTATTTATAACTACATTTACTATATGTATCCTAACATATAATTATATATGGGATAATATTAATTTGTTGAACTAATTGAAATTAAATGGCAAAAGATATACTATCAATAATATGTAAGCACATAGCATGAGAGTGTCTGTTGATCAGGTTCATATATGATATAATATAAATAAGTGTCGTACTCTTACATAATCCTCGCCTTTAGGCCTCAGGCTCAAATATGAACTTATGTATAACAAAAGATATAATATTTGATAGATTTATATAAAAGATATTTTATTTTCTTTTATATATTTTTTCATTCTAACACTACACTCACTATGTGTCTCTCTCTCTCCCTCTCTGATTCTTCCTGCCACTCTATTCCTCTTTTTCATTATGTGTCACACTCTCTCTTGTTATTTTCTTTATCGCTCTCCTTTCTTGTTTGTTCTCTCTCTCTCTCTCTCTCCCCCCCTCTTTCTCCCTCTCTCTCCCTCTCTCTCCCTCTTTCTCTCTCTCTCTCTCTCTCTTCCTCTCTCTCTCTTTCCCTCTCTCACCCTTTCACCATTTCTTTCCCCCTCTCTCTCCCCCCTTCTCTCTCTCCTCTCTCTACCTCTCCCCATCTTCCCATTTCTGTGCCACTCTTTCTCTCCCCACCTTATCTCTCTCTATCCTTCTCCCTGTCCTCCTTCAAATAATAAATGTCTTTTTTTGCTTTCCTTTCTTGTGCATTATTGCATTTTGCACTGTATATCTAGTATAACTATTATATCTATTAATCTTTATCATGCTAACTATACTTTATCGATTAATGTAGATTCTGCAAACGCATTGCCTCGATATTCACGATATTTAATTTTAAATATTCATCTGTAAGTAATTTTATTTAATTATTTGTATATTTTGAAGTAAAAGAATGTTTTATTCAAAATAATGATTGGGCTTTTTTTTGTAAATAAAACAGGGCAAAATGAGCTCATATCTTCAGTATATGTATAGAAGGGTTATTAATGGATTTTTAAATAAAGATTTTTTGACTGGTCTTGAAACTTTCATCAATTTTGCATGTAGTCAATCGTGATTAATGGATTGAATAAAAATTAAGTGTCCATGTAATCATCGCAAGTGTCAGAATATCTTTTTTCGTGATGTAAACACGATAAGATATCATTTGGATAAATATGACTTTGTGCCAACTTATTTTATTTCGATTTATCATTGGGAAAGTACAATGGCTCTGAATATTGACCAAAATGAGGGTATTGAATTGTTTGCTTGTGGTGAAGAATCATCAAACACATACCATAGAATGATCACGGAAGCTGCTAGTGCTGACTTCAATATGAATTACATGGATGAACTACATAATTCTGAAGTCAAAAATTTTATGAAATGCTTAAAGGTGCAGATAAAGAGTTGTGGCCTAGTTGTAAAACACATTTACAATTGTCACTTGTGGCTTAACTAATGAGAAACAAGTCAAAAAATCATATGTCTAAGAAATTATTTGATTAGGTGACAGAACTGATGAAGGAGATTGTTCAAGATAATAATTTGATCACTAACAACTTTTACAACACTAATAAGTTACTATGAGGAATGGGTCTACCAGCAGATAAAATTGATTCTTGTTTAAATAGATGCATGTTATATTGGGGAGGTGATAGTGATTTAATTAGCTGTAAGTTTTGTGATCATCCTCGATTTAGGAAGGCACCTCGTGTTGTAGATACGTGACAAAAATTGAAGGTTGTCTTTAAGATTTATTATTTTCCATTAATATATACATCAAGATTTTGCAGCAGAAATTCGAAATGTGTGATTGGGTCTCTACACTGATGGATTTCAACAATTTGGGCAATCTGGACAATAGTATTCAACATGGCCAGTGATAGTGATACCTTATAACTTGCCTCTGTGGTTGTGTATGAAGGAGCAGAATATATTTTTGTCATTATTGGTTCTAGGGCCAAAAAATCCAAAAGACATGCTTAATATTTTCTTACAGCTTCTTATTACATAGTTAAATCAATTGTTGGATTTTGTCGTTGATACATATGATATCTCAAAGAAGCAAATTTTCATTATGCAGGCAGCCCTTATGTGGATGGTAAGTAACTTTCCTGCATATTCAATGTTGTCTGGTTGGAATACACAGGATGATTTGCATGCCCATATAGCATGACAAATTCTGATGCATATACCCTTAAATTTAGTGGTAAATAGTCATAGTTTGATAATCATCATAAGTTTCTACCTACGAATCATTCATTTCAAAGAAATAGAACTGTATTTTGGAAAAATAAAACTGTGATAATAGTTGCACCAGTAGTTCATTCGGGTGATGATATTATGACAGAGATCCAGAGTTTGGGTTTGAATAAGGTAACTAAAAAGGAAGCTACTTGAAGTAATGGACCAATAAAAAAATTATTTGGCTAGAGGAAACGTAGTATATTTTGGGACTTGCCCTATTGGAAGTCTAATTTAATTCGTCATAACTTAGATATAATGCATATTGAAAAAAATGTTTTTGACAATGTTTTCAACAATGTCCTTAATGTAGACAGAAAAACAAAAGATACTTTAAAATCAAGACAAAAGTTGAATGATTACTATCGGCATCCTGAATTAAAACTGAATGGGGAAACAAGAAAATTTCCTAAAGCTTGCTATACACTTGATAAGAAGGCAGACACATATTGTGTGAATGGGTTAAAAATTTGAAATTCTCTGGTGGATATCTGTCAAGTATGGGTAGATGCGTGGATATGAAGAATCTTAAGTTATTTGGAATGAAATGTCGTGACTGTCATATATTTATGAAGAGATTAATACTAATTATATTTCATGCTTTACTTCCACTAAGTGTTTGGAAGGTCCTTATAGAACTTAGTTTGTTTTTCAATCAGCTAACTACAACCATAATCAAAATAGATGTGTTAAGGCTAGAGAATGATATTCGACTTATTATTTGCAAGCTTGAATGAATATTCCCAACGAGTTTTTTTTTGACTTGATGGAGCATTTGCCAGTCCATTTGGTATATGAAGCAAGGATTGCTGGGGCAGTGCAATTCAGGTGGATGTATCTTTTTGAAAGGTAAATACATATAATTTGCTGTGTTTTATTATTTCGTACTTTAAGTATTATTGTAATTTAATCTAATTAAAACCTAACATTATGGATGTAGGTATCTTCGTAAGTTGAAATTGAATATTAGAAACAAGGCAAAAGTTGAATGTTCAATTTGCTATGCATATTTAGTACAAGAAACATCATCATTTTTTTCTTATTATTTTGAGGATCATGTCAATACAAAGAATAGAAATGTGCCGCGGAATTATGAAGGTTATGTGATGGTAGAAGATGATTCTGTGGACAAACTATCTATCTTCAAGAACCTTGGAATATCATTTGGAAGAGCAATGAAAAGATGTATGAAAGATAAAGAGTACGAAGCAACCCAGAGCTATGTTTTACTTAATTGTTAGGAGGTTGCACCATATATTGAGTATGTATACCCAAAATGGTTGCATGTTTAATCATAGTTTAATTTTATCTTTAATAGGAATTATTAAAAATTGATATATAATTTTTTCTCTCTTTTTATATTTGTGTAGTATTTATATTAATCAGTTAAAATATAGGCATCCAGTAATTTCTAGCAATGATATCGATTATAGGCCAGAAATTGAATTTGTGAATTGGTCAAACAATAATGTGAGAATAATTATGTTTTATATTTTTAAATTATTTAATTTATTAGTATTTTTTATTTTTTTAATATAATTGTTTTAATTTATGTCACAGGAAATTGATCCTTCAAATGAAGATTCAAATATTTTCATGCAGAATCTAAGTAAAGCCCCATTTAAATATGTGACAACCTATTCTGAGTATTTTGTTAAGGAATTTAAATTTCACATAATCGGGTACGATTCTTCTAAAATAACAATGAATTGTGGTGTATGCATTAAAGGCTCGGGTTATAGTGCAGCTGAGATTGATTATTATGGTCAACTCAAAGAAGTTATTGAGTTGGAGTATCCTGGTCTCAAAAATCATAGGATTGTATTATTTAAGTGTGAGTGGTTTGATCCTACACAAAATGTGGGCATAAAGATTCTTTCGGATTATAAGTTAGTGGAGTTTAACCATAAACATAAATATAATCGATATGAGCCATTTATTATGGCAGTTCAAGCCACTCAGGTATATTATTGTACATACTCGAGTTTATCTCGTGATAATAGAGATTGGTGGGCAATTTGCAAAATCAAAGCTCGATCAAAATTTAAAGTACCAACATCGAAAAAAAGAATTGCAGACTTGGAAATTGCACTGGCATTCCAGGAAGATGACATAAATAATATTGAGCATTTGAATGTAGATGAAGATCTATAAAATTTATGTGACACAAATGGTGGCACAATAGAAATTGAAGATGATCAATTTATATATGAAGATAAGTTTGAACTTCTATCACAATCATACGAAATATCATAAGATCCATTGGAGGATGACAGTGATGCCGATAATTAAATTGTTATAATTTTATTATAAATTTAAACTATCTAAGTATTTTTATATTTTGTTGAAATCTATCAGTGTGTTTTATTCGAAAATGCATGCTTGTTCATCATATCCCTATTTTTTGTTCTATTTTTTTATTTTGTACCGTAGATGGTGCCTAAAGGATGTGGCCATGGTGGAGGTGGACATGAACACAAAAATGAACCAAATTCATCTAGTAGATTACATCATGTTGCATAATTAGTACCATCTCAAAGCCACCATATACAGACTTCAACATCATAATCACCATCGCCATTTCTATCACCATCACAATATTTGAGACCTCTACTATCACCTTTATCAGATGTGAGCCCACCATCCATTGTGCTTCCTACATACACTTTTGATCCATCTATATCTTCTACACCATATTTTACATCGATTGTTAGACCATTTACAATACCAATGACATCATCAAATAATATGCCTTCCTTTGCAGTCAGTGTAAAGTTAGAAATTGAGATTGTGGATGAGAGATAAAAAATATATATATAAATGAATTGAAAAAAAATTTTGATGTTACTGTTAGTGGTTTTTTAAATATTGTTATGATTTGCTTGTTTTCAATATTATTTATTTATTTGTATAGTTTTATTCCATCTCACAAGTGTTCGACTATAATTACAAAGGCTTTCAAGAAAATGGCTGATTATAAAGCTTTCTCCTGGAAGAAAGTTTCTGAATCGATAAAAGAGTCATATTTTAATGACTTTCTCGTAAAAATAACAAAACAAAACCATTGAAAAATAAGTATCTAATTACTTAACTTTTATGTTGGTTATTATCCAAGCAGTAAATAATTATGTTCTTGTTGTTAATATAAATTCTTTCATCATTTGTCTATTTATAGAATCAGTGCACATGGGCACCCAAAATTGATGAAAAGATAAAGACATTATGAAAGATTAGAGCTGCTCAATGATATTCTGATTTTGTCCATAAATTTAAGAAAATGAAAGAAAGACCTGATTTTATATCCGAGGAAGACTGGCCGAAATGGCTTAATTATTGAGCGGAGCCTGATGTGAAGAAAAAATTAGATATTGCCAGCAAAAATCGACGAAGTGAGGTAGCTGGACTAGGCACAAGAATCTGTCGACACACTAGAGGTTCAAAGTTGACCATTGAGCACGCTCGAGATTTGGTACAAATTTAAAATTCTAAACATTTCTATATTTTGTGGTTGTCCTAATAGTTCAATAAATAAAATCTGTGCATGGTTTTATTAATTTTGTTAAATTTTTTTATCATTTGTTTTTTATGACTTAATAAAAACAAATTCTAGGCTGGAGAATTGGGTCGAAACCCAAATTTTTATGAGATTTTCAGAAAGATATATATGAAGAAAGTGGATGGTCAGTATGTTGACAACAAGGCATGTAAGAAATTATTATATTAATTAGATTTTATAAAATTATAGTACATTATGAAAATTATTTTGAATGCAAAATATTTATTTTATTTTTTTGTATATCTAGAATAGTTTTTTTCTCTATTTTATCTCAGGATCTAATAGAGGAATGTGTGATAGCTCCTCATCAATAAGTTGAGGGTTCTATGGATCTTCAACTAATTGACTATGATCCTATTTATTTAGAGATAATAGGAGGTCGAAAGAGGCAGTGAGAGTAAGGAATCGACTCTAAGAGAGTGGCATTTTGTTGTAGCAGTCATGCTTCTAACTCATCTATCTCAGCAATAGTGGATGAGGCAGTCGAACAAAAAACACTGGAAACAAATGAACATATTATAGTTATGGAGACCAAAATGAAAAAGAAGGGCGAGCAGATAACTAATTTGATAAAAGAAATGCAAGAAAATACAGAAATGAATTATGAGATGAAAGAAATTTAAAATCTAATGCAACAGCAAATATCCTATATGGAGTCATAGTTAGTGGCATTGGGACAACAGATAGCATTCAAAGATCCAGTAGTGAATCCTCATAGGAGTGGCTAGCATTCCCTACAAATTATAAGGATGATTGAGTATGTGAATTATATCAGAACTATTATTTATTTTTGTCTATGTGTAGTAAATAATTATGATATATTTTTGCAGATTTTATTTTTTTTATCTTGGTTTTGTTCATTGCTTTTCTGATTAACCAGATTATGAATCTTTTCTAACCACATTATGTGAGACAAAAGAAAAAATCATGATTCAAATCATTCAGACATTACCACGGTCCTTCCAGTGCATGGGTCTCATATTTACCGATATCAGCTTTATCAAAAAGAGGGCTAGCTTATCTTATATTTATTATTCTAAAATTATTTTATTTTTGCACTCTTTATCTCTAAACATAATTGCTAGATATCTTTTGGATTTTATTGAAGCTATATGACAATCAACTTTAATTTGTGTTTGGTCATGTCTATAATATTTGCTTTTATATATCTGTGAATATATTTGTGTGTCTCTGAATTTTTATTTTTAGCCTATTATACGTATGGAAAAGCCTATTTTTTACTGTGGTATCAATGGGAGCAATGACAGTGATGGTAGTGGTGGTAGTGGAAGTGGCGGTGGTGGCAGTAGTGGCATAGTAGTAGTAGTGGCAGTGGTTGTAGCGGCAACAGCTGGGGTAGCGGTGGTAGTAGTGGTAGCACCAGTAGCACTGGTAGCAGTGGCAACAGTAGTAGAGGCGACATTAGCTACAGAGGCGACATTAGCTATAGAGGCGACATCAGTGGCAGTAGCGGCAGCCATGGCCACGGTCGGGGCTGTAGTGGCAACAGCATCGGCAATGGCAGTGTTAGCGACGGTGGGAGTGGGATTGGCAAAGGCAGCAGCAGCGGCAGCAGCAACGGTAGTAGTGGCAGGAGCGGCAGTGGCAGCTGGAGCAACTGCAATGGCAATAAATGCGGCAATTACATACGTATATAGTTAGTATATACGTACTTATAATACTATAGTATTTTATGTACATATATATCGAGTATATTTATGTACTTAGTATATATGTACGCATAATACTATAGTTTATATGTACGCATACTATAGTAATATATATACGAGTGAAATACTAGTATATATGTACATATTTACTACAACAATATATATTTACCAAAACATAGTTTTTTTTTATTTATTTTGATTTTATTTGGTGGTTTAAATTTCGTACAGATATGGTACTGCATTGTTTCCCATACGAAGCTTGTATAAGTGAAAACATATTTCAACAAACATTAAGCACCGTGACTCGGACAGCATTTTCGTAACGGAAAGTTGGTGATCAGAGGAGCAGAGGGAGAGAAAGCAATGTTAATGCATTGATAGATTATACTTTATGCATAGTCAGTAGATACATTGATTACTAAGATGTAATATAATTTTTGTCATTTTTTTAGTTATTAAAATATTGGATTATAATAAGTTATTAAATGAATTTTTTTTGTTTAATTTAAAATTTTTATTTATAGTTTTTATTTATTAAATTTAATATAAAATTATTAACTTATTTAATTAAATTTTAGTTTTAGTTGTATGACAATCAACTTTAATTTATGTTGTTCATGTCTATAATAACTATTTTTATATATCTATGAAAATGTTTGTGTGTCTCCGAATTTTTGGGTATAGTTTAAGCCTATCATAGGTATGTACAAACCTATTATCTGTAGCAGTAACAGTGATATCGGTGGTAGCGATGACAGCGGAAGTAGCAGCAGTGGTAGTGGTGGCGGCAACAACAGTGGGGGCATCGGCGGGGGCAGCGGCGGTGGGAGTGGCAGCATAGGAGGTAGGGTAGCATCGGAGGTATCAGCAGCATCAGACGCAGCGGTAGTGGCTATAGCTTTGGCTGAACCGGAAGCAACGACAGCAACGACAGTAGCAGCAACTGCACCAGAAGTAGCAGCAGCACCGGAAGTAACAATAGAGGTGGCAGTGGCAGTAGCGACGATGGCGGTAGCAGCGGCAGCAGTGGCAATGGCCAGCGGTGGCTGCCACATCGGTGGTAGCGGCGGCATCAGAGGTAGCAGCATCAGTGGCGACAGTAGTAGTGGTATTGGTAGTGATAGCAGCAGCGGCAGCAGAGGCATCGGGAGTAGCAGCAACAACACCAAATGAGGTATATACATACAAATAAAGTCAGTAAATACGTACATATAATACTGTAGTATTTTATGAACATATATACTGAGTATAATTTTACTCAGTTTATATGTACACATAATACTGCTATTTTTATGTACATATACTACAGTAATATATGTACAAGTGAAATGATAGTATATATTTACATATATACTACAGAATTATATATGTATCAAAACATAAATTTTTTTAAATTTGACTGAGTGGTTTAAATTTTTGACAAATATGATACCACATTATTCCTCATATAAAGCTTTTATAAGTAATGAGATTATTCACTAGACATTACGTGCCGTGACTCGGACAATTTTGTCGTAGTATAAAAATGATGATCGGAGGAGCAGAAGGAGAGAAAGCAACGTCAATGAATGGATATATTATACTTTATGCACAGTCGATAGATACATTGATTAATAAAATGAAATAAATTTTTGTTATTTTTTTGTTTCAATTATGTAAAATATTGAATTAGAATAAGATATTAAATGATTTTATTTTTTATTTATTATAAATTATTTATAGTTTCAATTTTTTTTTTCAATTTGATATAAAAATATTAAATTATTTATTGAAAAAATTTTAATTTAAATTCTGAAATTAATTTTGAAATTAAAATATCTAGGGAAAAATACCTCGCTAAATTAGCAAGGGAAAAATCCCTAGCTAATTTATAGGAAAATATTAAAATTTGCAATGGATTTTCCATCGCTAAATTCATTTAGCTAGGGACTATATCCGTCGCTAAAATTTATAGAACACCACTTTAGCTGGGGAATCATGTGTCGTTATTTTTGTTTAGCGATGAAATATCTCATTTATTTTGCTAATTTAGCTAGGGAATTTGTCTTTTTTAGTGAGTAATTTTTCCGTTGTTAAATTTTAACAAAAAGCACTTTAGATAGGGAATAAATTCGTCAGTAATTCGTCAATATATCCCATTTAGCGACGAAAATGCCTATTTAGCTAGGTAATTTTCCCTAGCTATATGGGATTTTTTTTATAGTGAGATAGAAAGATACATAGTTATTATATATATATATATATATATATATATAAAATTAGAAAAATAAATAAATAGAAAGAAAGATTAATAGATAGACAAATAAATAGAAAGTTAGATAAATAGATAGATAGTTATACTGATAGACATATAGACATATACAAAGATAGATAGATATACATATATAGTGAGTCACATAGATAGATAGATAGATAGACAGATTGATAGATGAACATATAGACAGATATATATATATATATATATATATATATATATATATATATATATATATATATATATATATATAGACAAATAGATAGAAAGATAGATTGACATATAGACAAATAGATAGATATACATATAGACAGACAGATAGATAGATAGACAAATAGACAGATAAATATATAGAGATGTAGACATAAAGATACATAAACAAAATGACATATAGATAGATAGATAGATATTAGAAAGATAAACAACTTGATAAATAGACAGATAGTAAAATAGGCAGATATGCAGATAGGAAGATAGAAAGATAGATAGACAGATACACATATAGATAGATATAGATAAGTAGATAGATAGACAGATAGGCATATAAATAGATAAACAAAAGGA
>JAREIK010003497.1:321355-326355 GCA_029783825.1 Sapria himalayana | reverse complement strand
ATAAACAGATAGAAAGATAGACAGATAGGCAAATAAACAAATAGATAGATATACATAATAACATATATATAGATACACGGATAGATAAATAGATAGATAGATTGTTATATAGTTAGATAGTCAGATATATAGATAGACAGATAAATAGATAGACATATAGATAGATAAAAGGATAGTCAGATATTTAGATAATTAAATAGACAGATAGATAGATAGAAGACAAATAGGTAGATACACAGAAAGACAGATAAATAGATAGACATATAGATAGATAAAAGGATAGTCATATATTTAGATAATTAAATAGAGAGATAGATAGATAGAAGACAAATAGGTAGATACACAGAAAGACAGATAGATAGATAGATAGATAGACAGATATACTCATATATAAATAGACAAATAGATAAATAGACAGGTAGACATACAGATAAAATAGAATGATAGATAAACTGATAGATAGATAGATAGATTAACAGATAGACATTTAGAAAGATATCAGATAGATAGATAGATAGACAGATAAAAGATATATAGATAGACCGATAGACATATAGTTAGATAGATAGATAGAGATATAGACAGATAGATTGATAGATAGACAGATATATAGATTGAAAAATAAATAAATAGATAGAAAGAAAGACAGATAGGCACATAGACAGATAGATAGACAGAAAGATAGATAAAAATATACATATATATATAGTCATACAAATATACACATATATATATATAGTCATACAAATAGATATTTAGAAAGATAGATTGCTAGATAAATAGATATACATAACATTGGATAGAAAGATAGACTATTTTACTGATAGACATACAATCCTATAAATAGATAGATAAACATAAAGACAAATTTATAGATAGACAGATAGAGAGAGACAGGCAGATAGATAGATAGATAGATAGACAGATAGATAGATAGACATATAGACAGATACATAGATAGACATATTGATAGAAAGATAGATATACATATTGACAGATAGATAGATATACATATTGATAGAAAAATAGATAAATAGATAGATAGACAAAAAAATACATAGACAAAATGACTGATATACAGATAGTTTGATTGACAGATAGATAGAAAGATATAAATAATTAGAAAGGTTATTAGATAGTTAGATAAGCAGATATGCAGATTGGTAGAAATGTTTATAGGCATATATATATATATAGTTAGACAGATAAATAGATAGATATATAGATATATAGATAGATTGATAGAAAGATAGACATATAGTTAGATTGTTAGATAGATAGATAAATAGATATATAGGTTGACAGACATATAGATAGATAGATAGATAGATAGATACACAGATAAATAAATAAACAGATAGATAGATAGTTAGTTAGTTAGTTAGATATATAGATATACTGATAGACAGAAAGGTAGATACCTTGATAGAAAGATAGATAGATAGTAAGAAAGTTAGATAGATAGATAAACAATAAATAGATAGTCAGATAGTTAGATAAATAGATAGACATATAATAGATAGATATATAGATAGAAAGATAGACAAATAGACAAATAGTCAGATAGACAGAGAGACGGATATATATATATATATATATATATATATATATATATATAGATAAAAATATATATAAATAGATAGAAAGACAGATTGACAGATATACAAATAGATATATAGATATATAGATAGATAGATAAATAGATAGATAGACATATTGACAATTAGACAAATAGAAAGATATACAATAAAGAGATAAGCAGATAAATAGATAGATAGATAGATATATAGTTATATAGATAGACAGATAGACATATAGACTTATAAATTTATAGACACTTCAGAAGATAGGCAGATAGATAGATAGATAGACAGACAAGTAGACACATAGATAGTTAGATAGATAGACACATAGATAGTTAAATAGATAGACACATAGACAAATAGATAGATAGACATATAGATAGATAGATGGACATTTACATAAATAGATTTATAGACAAATAGACAGATACACATATTGACAGGTAGACAGAAAAATACATATACAAAATGACAAATACACAGATACTCATATAAATAGATAGATATAAAATTAGATTTATAGATAGAAAAGTAGATAAGCTTGTAGATATGCAGATTGGCAGATAGGTATATAGGCAATAATAGTTAGATAGATAAATAGCTAGGTATATAGATAGATATAGATAGATATATAGATAGGTATATAGATAGATAGATGATAGACAGATAGTCATATTGACAGATTGAGAGATAGATAGATAGATAGATATATAGATCTCTTGTTAGATATACATATAAATAAATATATAGATAGATAGATAAATTGACAGATAGACAGTTAGACAGTTAGATAGATATAGAGATAAATAGATAGATATATAGATAGTTAGACAAATAGACAAATAAACTTATAGATTTATTGATAGATAGACATATAGAAAAATAAATAGAAAATAGATACATGGATATGCAAATAGACAGATAGTAAGATAGATAGATAGATAATTAGATAGATTCTCAGATAGTTAGATAAATAAATATACAGATAAACACATAGATAGATAGACGGATAGAGAGAGAGTGAGAGAGATAGATATATATATATAGATAGATAAAAAGATAGACAAAGAGACAGATAGACAAATAGTTAGTTTACAGAGACAACCAAACATATAAACAAATAGATAAATAGATAGAAAGACATATAGATAGATAGATAGTTTGATAGATAGACAGATATACAATTAGACAGATAGAAATATAGAAAATAAAAAGACAAAAGATAGACATATAGACAAAAGATAGAAAAAAAATAGATAGATAGATTTACAGTTTGAAAGATAGACATATAGACTTATAAACTTATAGATAGATATGAAGATAAGCATATAGTTAGATAGTCAAATAGATAGATAGATAGATAGAAAAAAAGATAGATAGATAGATAGACATATAGAAATAAAGATAGATATACAAAAAGGTAGATAAATATATAGATAGATAGAAAAACAAATAAACAGATAAATATAAGATAGAAAGACAAATAGACAAAAATATAGATAGATAGATAGATTGATAGACAGATAGATAGATAGATAGATTTTTAGATAGACAGATAGATATAGAGATATAAACATATAAAGAGTTAGATAGATATATAAAGAAATAGACATATAATGATAGAGAGATAGATTGATAGACAAATACATAGATAGACAGAAAGATAGATAGATAGAGAGATAGATAGACATATAGATAGATATACAAATTGAAGATAAACAGATAGACAAATATATATATATATATGGACAAATAAATAGATTGATAGATTGATAGATTGATAGATAGACTAATAGATAATTAGACAGATAGAAAAATAGACTGATAAATTGATAGACAAATAGATAGAATGAAAGATAGACTGATAGATGACATATATACATATAAACTTATAAAGATATTGATAGAGAGATAGATAGACAGATAGACAAATAGACATATTTATAGATTGAAATATAGATAGATTACCAGATTGATAGATTGACATATTGACTTATAAACTTCTAGATAGATAGGAAGATAGGCAAATAGATAGAGAGATATGGAGATAGAAAGATAGATAGAAATATAGACAGATAGATAGATATACAATAAGTCATATACATATATAGATAGAATGATAGATAGACAGACAAATATATAGATAGATACACATATAAACATATAGACATATAGATTGAAGATAAATAGATAAATAAACAAATATATAGATAGACAGATCTACAGATAGACTGATAAACATATAGATAAATATATAGAAAGAGAAATAGACAGAAGAAATATAAATGGATAAACAAATATACAAATAGATAGATAGATAGACATATATATAGATAGATAGAGTGATAGATAGACATATAGATAAATATACAAATAGAGAGATAGACAGATAGACAAATACATATATGGACAAATAAACAGATAGATAGATTGACAGATTGACAGATAGACAAATAGATAGATAGACAAATAGACTGATAAATAAATTGACACATAGACAGATTTACTGATAGACATATATACATATAGACTTATAAAAAGATTGATAGATAGACAGATAGACATATAGAAAGATATATAGATAGACAGATAGATAAATAGACACATAGATAGATAGACATATAGATAAATAGACAGATTGATAGATAGGTAGATCGATAGATAGAGAGACAGACAGACAGACAGATAGATACACAAATAGATAGATAAACACATAGACAAATAGATTGATTGATTGATAGACATATAGTTAGATAGAGAGGTAGATAGAGAGATAGACAGATTGACATATAGACAAATAGATAGATTGATAGATAGTAGGATAGATAGATTGATTGATATATAGATAGATTATTGGACAACTAGATATATAGATAGATAAATACATAGATATATAGATAAATAGATAGTTTGATAGATAGACATATAGACATATACATAGATACATAGATATATAGACATATAAAAAATATTTATAGATAGACATATAGGATAGATATAAAGATAGATAGATTTGATAGGTAGATGGGGACATACGTAGCTATACATATTAAAAGATAGACAAATATAAAGATAAACATATAGACCAATAGGCAAAAATATAGATTTATAGATAGACAGACATATAGATAGACAAATAGATAGATAGATAAAGAGATAGATAGATAAAGAGATAGACAGATAGATAGATATATAGATAAAGAGATAGACATATAGATAGATAGACAAATAGAGAGATAGATAGATAGATAGATAGATAGACAGACAAATACATAGATAGACAAGTACATAGAAAGATAGATAGGTAGACAGAAAGATATATAGATAAATAGATAGTAAATAGACAAATAGACAGATTAATAGATATACATATAGATAGATTTACATATAATAGATAGATAGCTAGATAACCAGATA
>JAREIK010003497.1:280018-314530 GCA_029783825.1 Sapria himalayana | reverse complement strand
AAGTAGTTAGATTGAGAGATTGATAGATTAATAGATAGATAGATATTGAGATATATAGATAGACAAATACACATATAGACATATAGAAAAATATACATATAGTTCAAGAGACACATAGATATATAGATAGAGATAGATATATAATTATACAGATCGACAGATAGACAAGTAGACTGATAGATAGATAGATAGTTGATAGATATATAGATAGATAGACAGATAGATAGAAAGATAGATACACAGATAGATAGATAGTTAAAAAAATAGACTAATAGAGAAATATATAGATATTTCAAATGACAGTTTGACATATAGACATTTAGACATATAGACATATAGATAGATAGATAGATATATAGATAGACAAAAAGATAGACAAATAGACACATAGGTGATAGATAGATTAAAAAGATGGAAGATAATAAACAGACAGATATATAGATAGATTGGTTAGATATACAGATAGATAAATAGATAGATAGACAGACAGACAGAAAGATAAATAGATAGATAGATAGATATATATTTAGATAGCTGAATAGATAGATAGATAAACAGATAGATAGATACACAGATAGACAAACATATATATATATATATATAGACAGATAGACAAATACAAAATAGATAGACAGATAGACAGATAGACAAACAAATAGATAGATAGATAGATATATATATATATATATATATATATATATATATATATATAGATAATAATATTTGATAGATATAAAGATATACAATAAGATAGAAAAATATATAGATAGATAGTTAGTTAGTTATACAGATAGAAATATAGACATATACACAGATAGATATATTCCATATAGACAGATTATAGAAAGAAAGATATAGATAGACAATACTAGATTATAATATATATATATATAGACAGATTGAAAGATACGAGTAGACATTTAAAAAAATAAATATATTAGAGAAATAGATAGATAGACATATTGACAAATAAAGAGATAGACAGATATATAAATAGATAGATAGATAGATAGATAGACAGATAATAGATAGACATGTAGATAAATAGATAGATAACAGATTGATAAATACACAAATAGAAAAAATAGATAGATAGATATATAGATAGATGATATATAGTTAAATAGATGATAACAGATAGATATATACATAGATTGAAAATTATATAGATAGACATATTGACCTATACATAGATAGATAGATAGACCATATAGACAAATTTATAGATAGAAAGATTGTTAAAATAGGTATTAGATAGATCGACAGATAGATAGATAGACAAATTGACATATAGACAGTTAGTTAGATAGATATATAGATAGAAAAGTAAGATAGATATAGAGATAAATAGATATAGAGGACAAAGAATAAATAGATAAATTGAAAGATAGATAGATAGAGAGATAGGTAAGCCAAATAGTCCTATAGCAGATATACAAATAGATATATTGATTGATAGATAGGATATATAGACCGAAAATTCAGATATATTGACTGATAGATAGATATATAGACGAAGATATTCAGATATATAGATAGATAGAACAGATATATAAATATAAAAGTTAGATAGATAGATAGAATAGACAGATATATAGATATACAGATATAAGATGATAGATAGACTAATAGATAGATAAATAGATACATAGATTGACAAATAGATAGATAGTTTGACAGATAGAAAAAAAAGATAGACATATAGATAGATAGATTAATAGATAGACAAATAGACATATAGATAGATAGACATATAGAGATAGACAGATATACAAATATACAAATAGACTGATAGATTGAAAGAAAGAAAGAAAGAAAGAAATATATATATATATAGTTAGACTGATAGACAGATAAAAAGATCGTTTGAAAGATAGAAAGATACATAGAAAGAAATAAAGATAGATTGATAGAGAGTTATATAGATATACATATAGACATATACATAAATAGATAGATAGACATATAGACAGATTTATACATAGATAGATAGAGTGATAAATAAATAGATAGACAAATAGAGTTAATGATTGATATATATATATATAGATAGATAGATAGTTAGACATATGGACATTATATTGATACACAAATAGATAGATAGACATATAGATAGATAGTAGATAAACATATAGACAAATTGATAGATAGTGAGATTTTTATATAGACACATAGATAGATAAACAAATAGATAGATAGAAAGATAAATGATAGAGAGATAGACATATAGAGTGATTGATAGATATACCGATAGATAGATAAATAGACAAATAACTAGATAGAGAGAACGATAGATAGATCAATAGACAGATAGATAGATATATAGATCGATATATATATATATATAGACAGATATGTAGATAGAATACAAGAAGACAAATAGAAAGATAGACACATAGAGAGTTAGGCCACTAGATAGATAGCTACATAGCCTAATAATAGATAGACATATAGATATGTAGACAAATAGATAGATAGATAGCTTTACACTTAGATAATAAAGATATAGACTTATACTTAGATAGATAGATAAACAAAAGACAAATAGATAGATAGATAGATATGTATATAGATTAATAGATTGACAGATAGATATATAGATTTATAAACTTATAGTGAGATAGGAAGATATCCAAATAAATAAATAGAAAGATATATAGATAAACAAAAAGATAGATAGGACAAATAATAGATTGCATAGATAGAAAAAAAGATAGATAAATAGAAAGATAGCTAGATATGTAGATAGCAAGATAGAAAGATAGACAAATAACAGATTGACTAATAGACAGATAGATAGATAGAAAGATTGATAGATAAAAAGATAGATAGATAGGTAAATTGGAAAATAAACATTTTTATAGATTTACAAATAGATATTTAGATAGATATATAGATCGACAAATAGCTAGATAGACTGATAGATAGATAGTTAGAAAAATAATTACACAGATTGATTGATTGACAAATAGACATATAGATTGATAAAAATATATATATATATATATAGACAGATAGATCAAAAAATAGATAGATAGACAGACATATAGATAGATAGATTGATTGATTGACAAATTTACATATATATAGATAGGCAGATAGTCAGAAAGTCAGACAGACAAATAGATATGTATATAGATATAGAAATAAATAAATAAATATATATATATATATATACATATACATATATATAGTTAGATAGATAGACAGATAGATAGATAGATAGATAAATACATAGAAATATAGATAGATATATAGATAAAAAGTACTACAGGTAGACATATAGACATATACATAGATAGATAGAGAGTCATATAGACAGATTTAAGATAGGCAGATAGATATATAAATAGATAGATAGATAAACAGACATATATATAGATATATAGATACATAGATAGATAAACATATATAGAGAGATAGATAGACAAATAGAGAGATAGAAATATAGATAGGGACAGATAAAGATATATAGACAAATAGATAGATAGATAGATAGTCATATATACAGAAAGAAAGATAGATAGATAAATAGAAGAACAATTAAAGAGATAGACAGATAGGCAGAAAAGTAAATATGCAGATAGGTAAAAAGGTAGATTTACAATTAGACAGATAATTATATAAACAGATATATAAAGTGATAAATAGATAGATAGAAAAAAGAAAGATTGACAGATTGACAGATATATAGATAGATATACAGACAGATAGTTAGATAGATATATAGGTAAACATATAGACAGCCAGACAGACAGATGGACAGACAGATAGATAGATAGATAGACATATAGATAGATAGAGAAAAAAATACATATAAAGAAAGACAAATATACATATAGACTAATAGATAAATAAATAGATAGATAGACAAATAGATAGATATATAGATAGACAGATAGACAGTTAGTTAGAGAGATATATAGACAGATAGATAGATATAGATATATGATAGATAGTCAGATAGATAGATATACCATTAGACAGATAGAAAGATCTAAAAATAAAAAATAGAAAAATAGATAGATAATTAGATAGACTGATAGACATATAGACAAATACAAAGATATACATATAGAAAGAAAGATAGATAGATAGATGGAAAGATAGATCGATAGATAGATAGATAGAAATGTAGATGGATAGACACATAGACAAAAGTTAGACAAATAGATATATAGATAGGTAGATTGACAGATTGATAGATCGACATATAGACTTATAGACTTATAGACATATAGGAAAATAGGCAGAATGATAGATAAACACATAGACAAATAGATAGATAGATAGATAAACATATAGACAGATAGACAGATAGATAGATAGACATATAGATGGATAGACATATAGAAAAATAGACAGATAGACATATATGCAAATAGACAGGTAGACAAATATATATATATATATATATATAGACTATAAGAAAGATAGATATATATACAAATAATATATAGATAGATTGATAGATTGAATGATAGATAGAATCATACATACTTAGATACACAGATAGATAGGTATACAAATAGACAGATAGACAAAAGATACATAGACAGATAGACAAATAAATTGATTGACTGATAAATAGTTAGATATAGACAAATAGATAGCTAGATTAATAGCTAGACAGATAAAAATAGAATGATAGATAGATATATAGGAAATAGACATAAAGAGATATATAGATGATAGACAGATAGACAAATAAATAGACAGAAAGATAAATCGAAATATAAACATATTTACAAATTGACAGTTAGAAAGATAAACAGATGAACAAATATATCAATGGACAAATAGATAGATAGGAAAAATGACAGATAGATAGATTAATATATAGACAGATAGACAATTTGACAGTTAGACTGATAGACTAATAAATAGATAGATATACAATTAAACACATTGACTAATAGACAGATAGACATATAGATAGATAGACAAATAAACAAAAATAGACAGATAATTAGATAGATAGATACATTCACAGATTGACACATAGACATAGAGATTTGTAAACTTATATATAGATAAGAAGATAGGCAGATAGACAGATATACACATAGATAGATAGAGAAATAGATAGATATATAGATAGATATATTTATATATTTATATATATATAGACAGATAGACAAAAAGAAAGAAAGTTCGATTGATATATATACAGACAGATAGATAGATAGATAGATTTCTAGATATATAGACTGATAGATAAATAGTTAGACATATAGACAGATATATAAAATATGGATAAATAGAATGATAGATAAATAGATAGACAAATAGATAGATAGACAGATGGACAGATAAACAGATAAATAGATTGATAGAGAAATAGACATTAAAGATAAATATAATTAGATAGAAGAAGATAGAGAAATAGATAGATTGATTGATAGATATATAGAAAGATAGAAAGATCGACATATAGACTGATAGATAGATAGAAAGATAGAAAGATCGACATATAGACTGATAGATAGATACAGAAATATAAAGATAGACAAATATATAGATTGACAAATAAATAGATAAATAGATAGATAGTTAGATAGATATATAGATTGATAGTATGAAATATAGATAGATAGATAGATAAAGAGATCGACTAATAGTCAGATATACTAATAAACGTATAGAAAGATAGACATATAGACTTATAGATAGATGGACAGATATACAAATATATAGAAATATATTTAAACAAATAGACAGATAGATAGATAGAAAAATAGATAGATTGACAGAATGACAAAATGATATATAGATAGATTGATTTATCGATAGATAAATAGATAGACAGATGAATAAATAAACAGATAGACACATTGATAGTTAAATAGATTGACATATACATAGATATATAGATAGATAGATAGAATGATCGCCATATAGAGAGATAGATAGAAAGATAGAAAAATAGAAAGATAGATAGATTAGATAGATAGATATATAGATAGATTGATTGTTTGACATATAGATTTATAGGAAGATAAACAAAAAGATTAATTTATAGATGAATAGATAATTAGACAGATGGACATATAGATATATACATAGATAGATAAATAGATAGACATGTAAACATATTTATAAATAGACAGATAGATAGATATACAGATAGATAGATTGACATATAGATAGATAGGTAGATATGTAGATATGTAGATATGTAGATATGTAGATATGTAGATATGTAGATATGAAAATATATATTTTGATGGATAGACAGATAGACAGATAGATAGATAGATATAAGTTAGATAGGTAGATAGATAGACAGATAAATAGACAGATAGATAGTTATACATACATACAGATAGATAGGTATATAGTATATAAATAGTAACATAGACAGATAAAGAGATAGATAGATAGACAAATAGACATATTAGAAGACAGACAGATAGATAGATAGATATATAGACAGACAATCAAATAGACAAATAGACAGATAGATAGATAGGCAGATAGACAGATAAATAAATAGCCATATAGACATATAGAATAATAGAAAGATAGACAAACAAATAGACATATATATAGACATATAATCAAACAAACTAATATATAGATAGACATATAGATAAATAGACAGATAGATAAATAAACAAATAGATAAATAGAAAGAGAGATAGTCAGATAGACAAATACACAAATAGAAAAAATAAACAAATAGATAGAGAGATAGAAATATAGATAGACAAATGGATGGATGGATGGATAGAGTGAAAGACTAATAGACAAATATATAGTATATAGTTTGAGAGATAAATAGATAGATAGATAGACAGATCGATAGAAGACAGATAGAAATATTGATATATAGATAGATAGATAGACAGATCGATAGAAGACAGATAGAAATATAGATATATAGATAGATAGATAGACAGATAGACTTATAGACATATAGACAAATAGATAGATAGACAGATAGACATATAGATAGATAGATAGATAGATAAACAAATATTTTGATAAACATATAGACATATAGACAGTTAGACAAATACGCAGCTAAACATATAGATAGATAGATAGATAGATAGACAGATAGTCCAATAGATAGATAGACAAATAGATAGATAAATAGATATATAGATAAAGAGTTTGATTGAGCGATAGATAGATAGATATATAGATAAATAGATAAATAGAAATATAAATAGATAAAAAGATATACAGATAGATAAAAAGATAGATTTATAGATAGACAAATAGACAGATAGACAGATAGTTTGATTGACAGATAGATATATAGATAGATAGAGAGATAGAGAGATAGATAGATCGATATATTGATAAAGTGTTAGATTGACAGATAGATAGATATACATATAAATAGATAGATAGAAATATATATAGATAGATAGACAAATAGCTAGATATATAGATAAACAAATAGATAGATAGACAGATAGTTTGATTGACAGATAGACATATAGATATATAGATAGATAAAGATATAGAGAGATAAATAGATAGACTAAAAAACAAATAGATAGATAGGTGGATAGATAGATAGATAGACAAAAAGCTATATAGATAGATAGATAGATTTACAGATAGACAGATATATAGATAAATAGATAAACAGATAGACAGAAGATAGATAGATAATTAGTTAGTTAGTTAGTTAGATAGATAGACAGATAAATAAATAGATCGATAGATAAAGATATAAAATAGATAGAAAGATAAATAGATATACATATAGTTAGATAGACGGATAGATAGATAGACAGATAGATAGATAAATAAATTGATAGACAAATAGACAGATAGATAGAAAGATAGAAATATAGTTAGACAGATAGATAGAACACTAGAAAGCTAGAAAAGCACATAGATAGAAAGAAAGATAGAGAGAAAGTGAGAGAGAGATATAGAAACATAGAAAAATAGATTGAAATATCAATATCTATATATAGGTAGATAGATAGAAATATAAAGAGATAGACAAATAGACAAATAGACAGATATACAGAAAGATAGATATATAGAAAGATAGATAAATAGATAGACAGATATAGATAGATAGATACATAGTTAGACAGATAGATAGATAGGCAGAATTATAGATACACAGATAGGTAGATAGACATATAGATAGATAGATAGATAGATAGACAGATAGACATATTGACATATCGATAGATAGATAGATTTATTGAAAGATATATAGGTAGGTAGATAGATAGATTGATAGATTGAGTGAGAAATAAAAAGGCAGATAAATAGATAAATAGATAGACAGACATATAAAAAGACAATCATACACACATACATACAGTTTGGAAGATAGACATACACACAGATAGAAAGATAGACAGATACACAGATACACAGACAGACACAAAGATAGACATATAGACTACAGGCAGATAGACAGACACACAGACAAATAGACATATACATAGGCAGATAAAGGATAGGTACAGAGAGACAAACATTTTGAAGATACATAGATAGGTAGATAGACAGATAGATAGATAGGTAAAAAGGCAAATAGACAGATTGGTAGATAAGTAGATAGGTAGATAAGAATATAGGCAGATAGGCAGATATAAATATAGGTAAATAGGTATATAGTGATTTAGGTAAATATAAATATAGGCAGTTAGATAAATACATAGATAAATAGAAAAAATTGATAAAAATAGAAGATAGATATACAAATAGACAGATAGACAGATAGATTAATTGATAGTCACTAAGAAATATTGATAGATAGACATATAGACAGATAGACACATAGACAGATAGACATATAGATTGATAGTCATAAAATGATAGATAGGCAATTAGATATCTATAGGCTGATAGTAAGTTACATAGAGAGATAGATAGACAAATAGACACAAAGACAGATAAACAGATAGTCAGATAGAAAGATAGACATATAGACAGATAAATAGATAGATATGCAGATTTAAAGAAGATATATAGACAGATAGACAAACAGACAAAAAGAAGGATAGACAGATATACAAATAAATACATAGATAGACCGATAGAATGATAGACAGATAGTCAGATAGAGAGTTAGACAGATAGATAAAAAGACAAATAGACAAAAAGACAGATAGACAAATTGACAGATTGATCGATAGACATAGAGAGATATAGTTTGATACTTAGGTAGGCAGATAGATAGATAGACAAATAAATAAATAAACAGATAGTCAAATAGATTAATAGACATAAATAAATATATAGATAGAAAGATAGGAAGAAAATAGATAAACATAAAAATAGATTGATAGTTAGATAGATAGATATTTAGATAGACACATTAATAGATAGATAGATAGATAGACAAATGGACGGATTGATAGATTGACAGATTAATAGATAGACATATAGACTGAGAGAAAAATATATAGATAGGTAGATAGTCAGATAAATAGTTATACAGATAGATATATAAAAAGATATTCAGATAGATAGATAGACAAATAGACAGATAGATAGATTTACATATAAGTAGAAAAACAAATAAATAGATAGATAATGAGACAGACAGACATATAGATAGATAGAGATAAAGACATAAGATTGATAGGTAGATAGACAAATAAAAATATAGACAGATAGAAAGATAGAGAGAAAGATATAAGATAGATAGACATTTATACTGATAGACAAATAAATAGATAGATAGATAGACATATAGATAGATAGATAAATAGATATACAAATAAATAGATAAACAGATTGACAAATAGATAGATAGATAGATTGACAAAAAGATAGACAGACAGATTGATTAAAACCCTTGCTCTCGGCGAAAAATCGGCGATAACTCGGCGAAAACTCTCATACGGTTTTCTCTACATTTCTCTCTCGTGATTTACCTTAAATAAACTGTTATGTGAATTGCTTCGTGAATTGCTGTTTGATTTAAGTTCTCTCGCGTTTTCTATAACGTTTTTATCTTGCGAATATCTTGTATAAACTGTTAATGTGGATTGTTGGGTGAAATATCGTGAAAATTGCTTTGTGAACTGCTATTGTATGTTATATTTGCAAAGTGTTATTATGAGTAATTGCTAGTTTTATGCAACGAAGTGTTCCTTGATTCTCTCGCGAAATTAAGAATATATATAAAAAGGAAAACTGTTATGGGCATGAAGCAATACGGGCGAGCAGGAACAACAACACTTGTAAGAAATATTAAGCTAAATTAGAAGCTGGAAGCCTTGGTTCTCTCGCGAAAATCCTCTCACGATTTTCCTGTGTTATTTCTCTAGCTTTCTAAAGTAAATTCTTCTGCGAACAGTTGTGGGACTTACTGTGCAAATTGCTTTGTGATTCACTGTTCGATAGTGTATAGTTTATGTGTAATTGCTAGTTTGTGCAACTAAGAAGGAAGAACACTCCACTACTGTTCAAACCAAATCCAAATCAAGATGAGTATGGAAAAATCTGACTTATGTTTAAATAATAAGTCTTTTGCCTCGATGGTAAAAGGAACCATGCCGATTTCACGAATCCAATGGAACAAAAATGTCTCCCGGCCATCATCTTCTCTGTTGAGGAATCTCGAAGGCTCTTAGAACCATTCGAATACACGCTCATTGGTAAGTTCTCTCACGGCAGGCCTCGTGCGATTGAAGTTCAGAAATTCATTGACAATTTAAAGCTCAAGGAGAAGGTGAAATTTGCTGATTTTGATGCCAAGCATGTCGAGCTCCAATGCTCTCTACTGGAAGATCAATATCGTCTATGCCAGCGCGGATTATGGCAAGTTGATGGCTTCCCCATGCGTATACTAAAGTGGACAAAGGAGTTTACTCCTCTTGAAGAGCCGCCTATAGCTCCGGTATGGTTTACATTGCCTTTTCTGCCACTTCATCTCTTCTCTGAATCATCTCTCTATGCAATTTCATCGTGTTTGGGTAAGCCCATGTTAAGAGATGAAGCCACAAGAACCATGTCTAGGCCGAATAAAGCACGTGTATGTGTCGAGCTAAACCTCTTAACTAAACCGCCTGATAAAGTATGGATAGGTAGTGGGGAAGGGGAACAGGCCGAGGGGTATTGGCAAACTGTCGTCCCCGAAAGCCTCCCTCCCTACTGTACAAAGTGTAAGAGGCTCGGGCATGATATTTTATCGTGTAAGGTGGGGAAAGAAGACGGGCAGCAGCATGAGGGAGGAGGTAGGAAGGAGATGCAATGGGTAAGGAAAGAGGAGGCTTCGGTTCTCAAACAAAATATCCAGCCGAAGGGAGATCTGAATAATGGAATAATTTCAAGCATCCCTCCAGATTATCCAAATATTACCCAGGATGAAGGAACCTTGAAAGAGCCGAACGTGGGGATAGAGAATGAGGTTAGCTCAAATAAAGGATGGGAGGAGGTAAAACACAAGAGAAAATATAAAAAAACATCTAAAACAAGAATTGTATTGAACGAAAGACTTGATGATTATGCGTGGATAGACGAGGATCTTCTGGATTTTCCTGAAGAAGATTCAGTAATTTTCAGTTGCCCTTCAAGTCATAAGGGGGAAGTATCTCAAGAAGAGCCTGAGGCGAAAGCAAAGGACGATATATATATTTATAATGAAGATTGGGGGAATCTTTCAAGAACCCAATCCATGGAGGCCCTAAAACAAATGGCCATGGTGCTCGGAAAACAGGAAAAATATAAGGAGATTAGGTATGAAATTCCTCACACTCCTAAAACAGCAAGAAATTCAAAGAAATATGCTAACATCCCTTATGAATCTAAGCGTACAACTCGAGCTCAAGCTAAATTAGTTTTTAATGGATAGATGCCTATATTGGAATGTTAGGGGGGTAGCTAATAGCCCCACGATAAATAGATTAAGACTTTTAATTAAAGAACATAAAATATCACTACTGATTATTGCAGAACCAATGGTTCTACAAGATCAACTAAATAAATATAGAGAAATTTTAGGATTTAATAAGGCGTATGCTAATCTAAATAGTAAACTCTGGATTTTATGGTGCAGTAAATTGAAAATTGAAATAATAAAAGATACTGAACAAATAGTACATTTCAAATTAGATAAGAGCACAAATCAAATAATATCAGTAGTTTATGCAAAAAATGACAAACAATCTAGGTTGGCTTTATGGGAAGAATTGAAAGATATAGCAAGTAGAAATTTACCTTTGATTAGGGGAGGCAATTTTAACATAATTAGAAGCCCTCAAGAAAAGAAGGGTGGAAAACCACCGGATAAGGTAGCCATGAAACAATTTAATGATACAATAGCCATTACTAATCTAATGGAAATCGATTTCACCGGTTCAAGATATACCTGGTGCAACAATTGGAAAAAAAGAGGAGTTATCTGGGCTCGACTGGATAGGATTATGTGTAACATAAAGTGGGTCACCTCACAAGGGATTACGGGGCTTAGACACCTAAATAGAACTTGCTCTGACCATAGCCCTCTGCTTATCACGATTCAAAGTAACCAGGGTAATACATCTAATTTTAAATTTCAAAATATGTGGGTAAAGCATGCGAGCTTTGCAGGACTCGTCAGAGAGTCTTGGAAAGAACCAGGAGAGGGTAAACCGATGCAAGTTCTGTCAATTAAACTTCTGAGGCTAAAAGCATGTTTAAAATCATGGAATAAAGAGGCTTTTGGAAAATTAAACCAGGAGCTAAAAAACTTAGAATGAAAAGTAGCCAAGCTGGAGGAAGATTTTAACTCCACGAATAACAATGAAACTTGGATAGAATTAAGTAAGGCTAAAGGAGAACTGAGATTGAAATTACACATGGAAGAAATTTATTGGAAACAACGAGCAAAAATAAAATGGTTAAAGGATGGGGATCGCAATACTAAATTTTTTTATAATATGTCTAAAATAAAATCTCAAAAAAATAAAATTAAAGGTCTAATAAATAAAGAAGGAGAATGGGTAGAAGAGGAAAAGGAAATAGGTGCTCTCTTTAAAAATTTCTTTGAAAATCAACTATGTAGTCAGTCATGTAGGACAGATAATTCTCTAATGCAAGAGATTAGGGTGACCATTATGAAAGCTCAAAACCAATTAATGGAATTGATCCCAGAAGAACTAGAAGTCAAAGAAGCTGTCTTTTGTCTGGATAAAGATAGTGCTGCAGGACCTGATGGTTGGAATAACTATTTTTATCAGGTAAACTGGAACACGATTAAAACTGAGCTAGTCCCTGCAATTGCAAGTTTTTTTGTAGGGGCGGAAATCCCAAAATCATGGGCAAAATCTTATATAGTACTAATTCCTAAAAAAGAATCACCACAGAAATGTGAGGATTATAGACCAATAAGTTTATGTAAAGCTATGTATAAAATATTGGCCAAAATATTACAAAATAGGCTAAGCTTAATTTTACCTGCAATAATATTTCAGGAACAAACTCGCTTTGTTAAAAACAGATTAATGCTTGATAATATAAAACTTGCATCAGAAATGATGAAAGAAATAGGTGGTAAAACTAGAGGAAAAAACTTAGTGGTCAAACTAGATCTATCGAAAGCCTTCGATAGAGTGGAATGGGATACCCTTTGCTTTGTGTTAAGAAGTTTCAGCTTCTCTGAGCTGACCATAGATTTAATTTATAGATGTATTTCAAGCACCTGGGTAAGAGTCCTGGTAAATGGAAAGTTAAGTGAGGAATTTAAACCAAATAAAAGTTTAAGGCAAGGGGATCCGTTATCCCCCCTTCTTTTTGATATATATATATAGAACTATTAATACGAAACTTGAATAAGAAAATATCCGAAGGTAAAATAATGCCATTCAGACAACCAAGGAATACACCCAGAATTTGTTGTTTAGCCTACGCAGATGACTTTATAATATTTACTAATGCTAGCACAAAGTCTTTAATGAATCTTATGGATCTTCTGCAAAAATTTGAAAAAGAGACAGGCCAAATGGTTAATAAAAATAAATGTCAGTTTATGCTTGCAAAAAATACAAAACCAAAGTTAGTAGATAAAATAAAAAATATTACAGGTTTTGCGGAAATTAAAGGGGCATTAATGTATCTAGGTTGTCCGATATATGATGGGAGGTTGAAGGAAGAATATCTAACCTACCTTCAAGATAAATTAAGAAAGAAAATAGCAGGATGGAAAGAAGAGCTCCTGGGATTTGGGGGGAGGATTACGTTGCTTTCACATGTATTACAAAGCACATTCACACACATATTATCAGTGATACATCCCCCTAAAAAATTTATTAAAAAACTCAAATCAGAAATGGCAAACTTCTTATGGGGTAAAAAACAAGGCAGAAATAAACTACACTGGAAGGACTGGAAAAGTATTTGTTATCCGAAAGAGGAAGCAGGCTTAGGTCTTATGAGCCTCTAGGACTCGGCAGCTGCCTGGGACTGCAAAAGCTGGTGGAGACTTAAAGAAAGCGATAATCTATGGGCTAAATATATGCGAGTAAAATATTTAGATAAGAAAAATAAGACTTCTAAGAAAGCTTCGAACAGTTGGAAGTCAATGGAAAAACAAAAAGAGTTAGTAGACTCACACTCTATACTAATGAAGAGTGGCTGGAAATGGACGTTAACACCACAAGGAAACTTTTCTCTCAAATCGGCAAAAGATTTGGTCAGAAAGAAAAAAACTAGTACAAACTCTATTTAAATGGGTATGGCAAGAAAATGTCCCGCAAAAAATGTGCTCCTTCACATGGAATGCATTATTGAACGCTATACCGGTAGATAGAAATGTACAAAAGAAAGGGATAAACATGGCTTCAAGATGCGAATGCTGTTCTCAAGCGGTTGAAACAACTGATCATTTGCTTTCGAATGGTCCCATTGCAGCAGAAATATGGAGAGAGATGGAAGGGAAAAAAGAATATGTAAAGTAGAAGATGGATTAATAGATAAAGTTAAAAAATGGGAAAAAGTAAACATGAAAAGTCCCGCCAGGAAATGGCTTAATCAGAAACTGCCGCATCTAATTATTTGGTGCATTTGGAAATCTAGAAACAAAAGTAAATATGAAAATATAAGGATGAACTTAACAGAAATTATAAAAGATATTAGAAAGGAGATATATAATATATCAATAATAAAACCGATAGTAATACAGGATTTGAAACAAGAAAAGAAGCTTGAGAATGAATGGGATCTCACATACAAAGTGTTAAAATAGCAATGGGATAAATGTATACAGTGGAATGCTCCGCCGGTTGGCAAACTTTCACTTAATACGGATGGGAGTTTTAGCAGGGACACTGGAATAGCAGGAGGAGGCGGGGTAATAAGAGATCATACAGGGACAGTACAGAGAGCATTTACCAGATCTAGTAGGGCATCCTCGGCTTTAGAATCAGAAATTAGAGCATTAAAATCAGGGTTAGAGATATGTAAGCAGCTAAACTTTAAAAACATTGAAGTTCAGGTAGAATCAAAATTACTAGTTGATACGGTAATTAATAAGAAAATATTATGGAGGTATGAAGAGGATCTAGAAGTTATTATTAATCTTTTAGAAGAATTGAAGGCCTCAATAATACATATATATAGAGAAGCCAATAATCTAGCGGACTGTCTATCTAAAATAGGCACCACCTAGAGGAAATATAGATTATAATGAGAAATTCATGCCAAATAAACTAAAGGGAATAGCATGTTTAGATAAAATGGGGTTTCCTTATATTAGAACAAATAAACAGACCACGAAGATATGACATAGTCTCATCTGTTTGCTGGATTGTGCGGGAATTCATTTGCAGAGAATTTCTGTCTCACAATTAAATGGAATGGAAGGATGGAGATTGAACCAAATGGATATATGAAGGAGATCCCATTGTATAATATATTAATTCTGCATTTTGGCAGAATGGTGCATAGCTATACTGTACGGTTGTTAAAATAATATGTATGTAATTTAGAATTTCTGCATACTCAAAATATGCGCTAATTCCACATTTTGGCAGAAGTTTATAACCTCTGCAGAAAGGATGTATTTTGATTTTCTTTGCAGGACAACATGTATTCTGTCTTTTCCTTGTAGAATGTTAAAGGGGAGAAATCGTTAACACTGTGGAGCTTGCCTTATGTTGTATTAGTTTAATCAAGAATAAGGGTAGTAGGGTGTCATGTTCTGGTAGGCACGGTTGTTGTTTTTTTTGTTTTCTCTTTGGTTTTGTTCTAGGATCATCAGCGAATACACGAGGAAGGAAGACGGCTGGAATCTTGTGAAGATTAGAGCCAGACGCACAGGGGAAAGGAGAGATAGAGGTTCGTCCACATGGGCAGCACTAATATATAGTGGATGCTGCTGCTAAAGAGCCTCCAGTGAGGATGCTGCTGCTGCCTAAAACTAGCGAAAGAGTCTACAGGGATGCTGCTAAAACTGCTTCCATAAATATGCAGTGACAATATCAAATAAAGAGCCTTCACTGAGTACATATCATGGAAAACTTGTTGCTACCTGTTGCTGCCAAAGCCTGTTGCTGGCAGGATAACTCCTGCTGTTGCTGTCTGTTGCTGTCTGTTGCTGTTAGGATTAGTTGCTGTCTGTTGCAGTTAGGATTAGTTGCTGTCTGTTGCTGTTAGGATTAGTTGCTGTCTGTTGCTGTTAGGATTAGTTGCTGTCTGTTGCTGTTAGGATTAGTTGCTGTCTGTTGCTGCCAAAGCACACGTAGAGTGCCCCCTGTTGCTGCCAAAGCCTGTTGCTGTCAGGATAACTCCTGCTGTTGCTGTCTGTTGCTGTTAGGATTAGTTGCTGTCTGTTGCTGCCCCCTATTGCTGTCAGGAGAACTCCTGCTGCTGAGATGAATATAACCACTGGAGTGGAAAGACTCCCTGCTGTTCAATGTCATATAATAAGGAAGAATCATACAGTGTGCGGTTACTGCTTCAATTAATCCTAAGGAAAAGATAGTTTCTCTAAATTATTGGCTAGGGTATTGGTTTGTAAATAGTATGTCTTTTAAGTTTTCTGATGTTGTAAAGGTCTTCCTCCGCCTACAAGTGAGGGATATGTTTTCTTTAATAAATGTTAAAAGCCTTTTTATAAAAAAAAAAGACAGACAGATTGATTGATTGATATATAGATAGATAGGTAGATAGATATGTATATAGATAAATAGATAGATAATAGATAGATAATAGATAGACATTAGATAAATAGATAGATAGACAAATAGACAAATAGACATATAGATAGTTAGACATATATATAGATAAACAGATAAACATATAGACATATAGACAAATAGACAAATAGACATATAGATAGAGAGACCAATATACAGATAGATAGATGGATAGATTGTTAGATGACATATTGGTAGAAGGCAGATGGACTAATAGACAGAAAGACATACATACATATACATATAGACAAAAAGAAATAAAGATAGATAGATAGACAGATAGACAATTAGGCAAATAGATGAAAAATTAGACTGACATATATATATATATATATATATATATATATATATATATATAGAAGATAGATAGATATATAGATAGATAGAAGATAGATTGATATATAGATAGACAGAGAGGCATTTAGTCAGATAGAAAGATTTACCGATAGACAGATAGATAAATAGATACATTGATAGATAGATAGATACATATATAACAAAATAGCTAGATAGGCAGATATATAAATAGGTGGATAGATACATACATAGATAGATTGACAGATAGCTAGTTAGCCAGATAGGTAGATAGAAAGATAGATACATAAGTAGATAGATTGATAGATTGATTAATCGATCATTTAATAGTTAAATAGATAGAGAGATTGATTGATTAATTAAGAGGTAGACAGACAAATAGATATATAGAACAATAGACATATAGATAGATACACATACACACAGATAGACAAATAGATAGACAGACAAACAGACAAATCGATAGACATATAGATTGACACAAAGACACATAGACCGATGGACAAACACATAGACAGACAGATATATATATATATATATATATATAGACATATAGATAGATAAGTAGATTGAGGATAGACACAGTGAGATAGACATTTAGACACATAGATAGATATATAGGCAAATTAACAGATAGATAGGCAGACATGTTGATAGACAGATATGCATATAGGTAGATATAGATAGGTAGATAGGCATTTAGGCAGATATGTAGATTGGCAGATAGAAAGATAGGAATATTTTCAGATATGTAGATAGGCATATAGGCAGATATATAGATAGGCAAATTGAAAGATAGGCTGATAGAAAGACAGGCAAATAAAAATAAAGGTAGATTTGTCATATAAGTAGATAAGTAGATATTTTGATAGATAGAGATACATGTAGATAGAAAGAAAGAAAGATAGATAGATAGATAGACAGATATACATATAGACAAATATACAGACAAATAGAGAGATAGATAAACATACATATAGAAAGAAAAAAGATAGACAGATAAAAAGACAAATAGATAGACAAATAGATAGAATAAAAGATAAATAGAGAGATAGACATACAGACATATAGATAGATAGATAGATAGACATATAAATAGACAGAAAAATAGATAGACACATAGATACATAGACATACAGATAAACTCACAAACACATAGACAGAGAGAGAGAGATACATCGACACACAGACAGATAGAAATACATGCAGATAGATAGATAGATAGATATATAGATAAGTAGATAGAGGATAGACAGAGAGATCGATATTTAGAGAGAAAGATTTATAGACTAAAATATAAATAGACAGATAGATACATAGATAGACAGATAACAAGTAGATAAATAAATAAAAAAAATCTAAAAACACATAGATAGATAGACATATGGATAGATAGACCTTATAGACAGAAAGATATATAGACAGATAAATAGATAGTTATAGATAGATACACAGATAGATAGATAGACATATAGATTGAAAAGAGATTAAAAGTTAAACAGATTTATAGATAGATAGATCTACAAATAGATAGATAGATAGACTTATAAACATATAGACATAGAGACCTATAGATATATTAACAGATACATAGATAGATTGATGGATAAATAAGTAAACATATGGACATATAGATAGATAAATAGATATATAGATAGATAAATAAATTGATATATAGATAGATAGATAAATAGATAGATATACCATATAGATAGAAAGATAGATAGATAAATAGATCATTATAAATAGATAGACAGATAGATAGATAGACATATAGATTGAAAAGAGAAAGAAAGATAGAAAGATAGATAGATAGACAGATCTACAAATTGATAAATAGATAGATAGACTTATAGACAGATCTACAAATAGATAAATAGATAAATAGACTTATAAACAGATCTACAAATAGATAAATAGATAGATAGACTTATAGACATATAGACATAGAGACATATAGATATATAGATAGATACACAGATAGATAGATGAACAAGTAAACATATAGACAGATAGATAGATATATAAATAGATAGATACACAAATAGATAGATAGAGAGATAGACAGATCAATAGATTGATAGATAAACAGATAGGTAGATAGATAAATAAATAGATTGATAGATAGACATATAGATAGAAAAATAGATTGATAGATTGATAGATTTACATAAAGTTATATAAACATATAGATTGATATACATATAGATATATAGACAGATAAACAGATAAACAGATAAAAATACTAAAAGATAAGTAGATAATCAGATACACACATATATAGATCAAAAGAAAGATATTTAAATAAATAGATCGATAGAAATATAGATAGAAAGAGAGATACAAAAATAAATAGATAGACAGATAGACACATAGATAGATATATAGATAGACAGATAAATAGATAGATAAATAGTCAGATATATAGATTGACAAATAGAAAGATAGATTGATTGACGGGTTGATATATAGACATTTAGACTAATAGACAAAGAGACACATGAGATAGATAGATTGATAGACAGATAGATCGATCAAAAGACATATAGAAAGATAGAAAAAAGATAGAAGACATATTGATAGATAGTTAGATAAAGATATAGATAGAAAGACAGATATATAGATATACACATAAACAGATAGACAGATAGAAGGATAGACAGATAAAAACATAGATAGATTGACAAATAGATCGATAGATAGATAGACAATTATATATATAGACAGATAGACAGATAGATAGATAGATAGATTGATTGATTGATAGATTTACATAAAAACATCTAGACTGATAGACAAATAGACTGATTCACAGATAAACAAATAGACATATAGATAGATAGACTGATAGACTTATAGACAAACAGACATATAGGTAGATAATTAGAAAAACACATAGACAGACAGACAGACAGATAGATAGACATATAGAGAGATAGATAGATAGAAAGATATATAGATAGATGGATAGATTGATCGATAGACAGATAAATAGATACACAAATAAATAGATAATTAGATAGATAGATATATACATAGATAGATAGATAGACAGATAGACAGACAAATAGATAGATAGATAGATAGTCAGATACAGAGATAGATAGATAGATAGATAGACAAATATACAGATAAATATATAGATAGATAGATAGAGGGATAGACAGATAGATATATCGATAGACAAATAAAAAAATAGGCAGATATACATATAGACAGATAGATATCTAGGTAGATATATAGATAGACATATAAACAAAAAAAATTCACTTCTTTCATTTCTTACATATAAAACAAATAAAACATAAACTATACAAAGAATGACAACTTATTAATTTAGCAAAAATTATAAATATGACAATCACTTATATAGCATTTACCAATATGCATTATGAATAGTGACAGAGAGAAAAATGAAGTTTTGCATCACATATATAGCATTTACCAATCATTGTGCATAATTACATCCATAAAACAAATATTGACTCAGGCAATATTATTGATGCTATTTGATATGTATTTTCTTCCTACAATATCAATATTATATAAATAATATTTTTTATTTACATATTCATAACATACGACAACTCTCCTAATTGACACCAAGAGTGGACCAGTGTCACTCACAAATACACACCAAACTTTCTGTCAACTTTTTTAGCTTCTCCTCCTTTCACACTATTGTGCATGCCTAGTTTGCATAGTATGAGTTAGGATTATGTACAGAGCAAGGGGTAAAAAATTGCTAATTTATGCACCCCTCAAATGAAATGAAACAACTAGTGATACCAAGGGCATAATATGCACAATGGGCAACTTCATTTCCCCCAAAAAAATACAGTTACCGCGTAGTTAGCACCAAGGGCAGTGCGCACGTGCACTATGCTATTTTAGTGCACATGTAGACTATGTTGTTATAGAGTACATGTTCTATTTCTAAAAACATTCATTATCACTCAAAAAAAAAAGGAATTTACAGATTATTTGATGGATCAATAGTAGCAAAAAAATCATAACTAACCTCTAGATTTTATATAATGGAAGAAACATGCAGATGGCTATGAAGCCATTTTCTAGTTGGCATGTGCTACAAATGGTTGATTGACCCACTTTTGATTAAATTTCCTTGATTTAAATTTGTCGCCGATAGTTCATGCCTAACATTTTAGAAAAAAGATCTAACTTTATATATACATGTATATGTAATTGTCTTTATTTATATATATACATATCTATGTGTAAGTATGTATATATGCCTACCTATATATGTGTGTGTGGAATGACTATTAAGACATTTCTAGTGATCATGTATATATGTATGCATGTATGTACATGTGTATCTATAAATTTGTAGATGCACATATGTATATATGATATATCCACACAAAAAGACCCACATATATACACATAAGTGTCTTAGTGGGTATAAATGTATTTATCTATACATGTACAAACACATATATGTGTTGTGTGCAAGTGCATGTATGTTCATATACATGTAGACATGCATGTGTGTTGGGTGTTGGGATATCTACAAAATAGTAATAAATTAGTATTGTAAGTAATACATACATGTTTAAGAAATCAAAAAATAAAATTAAGCATCTACAAACATCATCATAAATAGCAAAACTCAGTTTCAACATTAATGGCAACAACTATATAAATTTCATGAAACTCAAGTTCTTTTCAAGTTCTTTTCATTGGCAACAACATTATTTTTGCAGATTCCCACATGATGACTATAAACAAGATATTGAGAAATTATCTATAATCAAAAAGAATAAAAAACTCCATAATTCTCTCTCTGCGTTGTCTCCCTTGTTCTTTATCCATCTACAGTCCAAATTTTGCACTGTTAAATGTATGCTAAAGATGAGCCACTCTTGCTCATAATCTTGTCTGACATTGCAATTCCTAGACTGATACTAGATGAAAATCTCTATATTACCTTCAAACAAATATGCATGATGAATACTGATTGAAAGAATTATGAAGTTATGTGGCATATATATAGCATTTACCAATCATTCTGCAAAATTTCATCCATACAACAAATATTGTATTTCCAATAGACTATTTTAGAATATGGAAGAAATAAAATAATTACCTAGTAGCTATTGGAATCATAAACCAGAGAGAATCCAATAACATATTGTTGACCACTGCTAATGCCATATGGCACTTAATGAGAATGAAACCTGTATTTCATTTGGCCAGTGGAGAATGCATCTGGGCACTAGTGCCAGAGCACCACTAGGAGCACTTATGCTGACCCCAACATCAGCATCAGCTATTGGCCCTCTGCTCGACTTGCATCTAGCTTCAATTGTGAATAGTTATAGCTCATACTTCATTAAAAAGATCAATAAAATGACCAAAATATAAAAGTAAAGTGGACTCGCCATAGCTCATATTGATGAGATTTCATTTATGCTGCATAAATTAGGTGGCAGTGTGGCATGTGCCATGTGATAGTGTGCTCAATGAATATGTGTGTGGAAAGGTACTGGGCAGTTATATGCATGAAGTGTGGCATGCTTTGTGAGGAAATGTGGGTAGTGAATGCATGTAGTGTGTTATGGTAGTGTGGAAAATAAATATAGTGCTGAAAAATTTAAAAAATAATAAAAATTGATTTAGTGTGTAGATTAAATTTTGGCTGATAGATATTTTGGCCATACCAATTTGTGTTGGCTCGCACTAAAGGAAGTAATTTTCCTTTCTTCTGGTCATATTTGGCTCTCCTCTTCTCGGCCCAAGCTCAAACTGCATCAATTTTAAGGCTCAAACTGCATCAATTTTAAGGTTCAAATTGCACCAACACAAACACAAAAACTTTCATTTCACAGCAAAAAAATTTCAAAAAACCAAAAAAAAATCAAAATCAAAATCAAAAACCAAAACCTGCATGAACATTTGACACTTGAAGTTGTCAACTTCTAAAATCGATGCAATGTTTGCACATCAGATGTCCTACAAAGAATCATGGTTAGGTTAGGCGACAAAGTAAAGAACAAAACCAGAATCAAAAAAAATGATAACACCAAAAAAATCTCCTTTTGTTTAGCTACAGATAGGCAAAAATAATGTTCTCACAAGTTGCTCACTCTTCCTTCTTCAAGAAGTGAGGAGATAAGAGCTTTGAGACTGCTAAACTAGTGAAATACTTGTGTTGGAGTAGCTCTTTCAACTTATAATCATTTATTATTCTCCGCCTATCTGATAGATCAATTTAAAAAACAAGAAAATTTAATGATTAATTGAAATTGAAGAATAACACCACGGATTCTCATAGGGGGAGGGTGAAGATGATGGATGTTGGCATACCTGTAGATTATTTTTTTATATAGTCACACATCTTCTTTACAACATCACAACTAGATTATGCATTTTCACTTATACCAATAAATTTTATGAGAGTGTATAAAAGATGAACAGGAAGCTAGAAATTCAAAAGTTCAAAAATAAATTACTAAAACAAAAAATAGTTCAGAAATAATTCTAATACAAAAGTTACATGGTTAAAACAAAAATATAACATAATTTCATGAACATTTAAAACAAAATCATCTTCATAATTAGCTGGTGTAATTGTGCTACAATTACAAGAATTACAGACATTGACATTAACATAATTTATGGAAAACTACAATCAAAAGACAATTTGGTAAAGAAAACTTACATACACATCAAATAATACCTAATCAATTCGATAGGTGGGAACTAATTAATTTAGCAAAAATTATAAATAAGGCCATCATTTATATATTTTTACCGATTAGATATTTAAAATAAAGCTATATTTTGGCAAGAGCAGCCCGAGAGAGCTTTTTTCACAATGTCCAAATAGTTTGTGTGACAAAAAAATAACATTAGATCATAGTCAAAAATTTGAAAGTCATTATTAAATGATGTGTCCTATCTTGTTTTATTTTTTTTGTTTTCATTTAGTTGTACAATATTATTTTTGATAATTTCTATTTTTTTTGTATGTGTGACAAAAAATGGCAAGTTTTTTGTATAACAAAGAAATTTATCCTAATATTTTAGTAATTAACTTAAAGATTATTTACATACACATCAATTCATACCTAAACAATACGAAGGAAAGAAACTTATAAATTTAGCAAAAATTATAGATATGACCATCACTTATATACTTTTTTCAATTCGATATTTAACTGATAAATTAATTTTTTGTATTAGAAAGCCTATTTTTATTTTCTATGATGGTTGTTAGCTCACATTATATGTTATTTTTTATTTAATCATTTATAAGCAAACATAAGACATTAAAATATTATTTAATACAGTAAGAAATAAATAAAAAGCTACCTTTTGGCAAGAGCAGCTCGAGAGGGCTGCTCTTGCCAATTTCTAATATTTTGTATGTGTGACAAATAAATTGGTATGTTTTTTGTGTACAGAAATATATCAGTACACATGTTTCATTGTAAACAAATAAAAATATACATGTAGAGCAAATATAGACCGCACTAAATAAGAAACTTCACATGCACCACACATTTTTACTTTGGATATATATACTATATGCACATTTTAAAAAAAAAACAAAATGGTACACTCTATTACTAATCAAATTAAATATCATATTATTTATGTGAACATTATATGATGATGGAATAATTACTTATTATAAATGTATATACGAAATAAGTCACCATGTATGGCTAGTGTGCTTTGAGAATGCATGGTATCTCGCTCTTCTTAGAAATTCAAATATTAAACAAGACATCAGACTAACAATTCTCAATCAATTAATTCAAATATAATTTCCAATTGGTAGCCACTTTTTGCCAAAAAATAATGATTTACATGATATTTGCTAAAAATAAATACAATTATTTATAAAGATAATAAAGTATCTCGATTTATATAAACTTTCAACTCAACCATATTCCCAAATGTCATAGTGAAAATAAATAAATTTTTACTTATACAAATTGACATTTAGAATATAAAATTTTAATATATTTTTTTGTGATAGGTCTCACAATATATCATACAAACATATTAAATACTAGGATTCAATATTTTCTATTTGACTAGAAATGAATGACTAAATAAAAATAATTTTTGATACCACTGTCACATACTCACACACCCTTCATTAAGGCCAACATTAGATGAAGTTTTTTCAAACACAATCTCTGATGCGAGATAAAAATCTACTAAAAATTAATTCAACAAAATGTTGGAAAGAAGAAAAAATATAAATATACTCAATCAACAAACAAAAAAAACCTAACTTATATATAAATCAAAAAATTTACAAGGAAAACTCATATGTTGGTAACTTTAAATACTGAGTAAAATTGATTATAACAAATAAAAATTGTTATAATATTTATTATATATTTACATGAATATATTTAACCTCAAAATATTACTTTTTTGATACACATTATATTTTAAAATACATTTCTACAAAATTTAGTCCTTACTTCTTTGAGCATGTAATGAACCACAAAATTTGTTATACTAGAATATACTTAACATCAAAATAATATAAATAAAAATAAAAAATATTTGATTGAACTATTAAAAACTTTTTATAGGAACCAAGTGTTTCATGATAAATTTGAAATATATAACTCTAATCATAAATTACTAGATAAATCATATCTCTAACCATTTTAAGTTTATTTTGAGTATTTAAAAGTACCTATTTTGCAAAATAACTTTTGTAGACATGAGAAAAAAATATTTATTATCATTGAGTTTGCATTCAATAAATATTTGATACTAAAATAGAGAATAAATGTTACTCTCCAATTACAAATATAGACAATATTAGTATTAAAGTTATATTCTTTAAGATGATGGGTTTTTATGAGTATATTTTAGTTTTTAATGTTGATGATCCATTAAAGACTTATCCATTGAAAATTAGATATAAAGGCTTCTACAGGTTCTCTAAAGAAGTGTGTATCTCTATTCTTAGCATCTTTCAAAGGTATTGCATCACATTATCAAAAATTTTAAATATCTCTAATTCATTATTTTTTTCCAATAATATTGTAAGATGTTAAGGCTTGTACTGATTAAAATGAAAAATTTCTAATAAAAAAGTGTTTTTACCCACCAATTCCTCTCTAGGTATTATTCCTATTCAATAAAATTTATTGAGTTCAAACGGTCATGAAATTCAAGAGCACGATATCTTTCATCTTAGATGAAATATGATGAGAAAACATCTTATTCAAACCATTGATAAGTCTCTTGTAGAGACTAAATGATCATGTAGATGATTTTGTTAAATTTAATCTTTCAATTATTCTCTGAATGATGTAACAAAGCTATACTAGATATCCTATCAAATAGATTTTATCTTACTATAAATTTCCTATTCAATCAAATTCGAGATAGCACAAATTTTCTTTCAACCTACCCTTGCATTATGACTGACAACATATCATGTGAGAAGAAATGCATGACCTTCAATCCATCTAGATACTATTATTCTTAAGAAGTTATCACAGGTGATTTATTTGTTAATTTTAAATAAAACAAATAATTATTCTAAAAAACTTTATAATGAAAAACTCATAAAACAACCACCCAATTTTCATGAAGGTGCCAAAATGGATAGTATCGAGCTAAAGAAGTCTTTGAGAACTTAGTTTGATAATTTTTTTTATAACATATTTTTCATTACACAAATATATTTCAAAATTCTATCTTTTATTGGAGTTCTCATGTTATAATTATAATTTTATTTATTCATATTGATTATTATTATAAATAAATGATCATCCACATTAAAAATGTGATGAATGATAAAAATCATATCACTCAATATCCCTTATAAATTTAATTTGTAAGTTTATAAACAAACTTTATGGAGATCATTATTAACATCATTATAAAATTAATTGAAATAAATAATAAATTAATATACATGAAACCTATAAAACATATCTCTCACTTCTCTATAAGATCATTCCAATAATAAGTCTTATCACTCTTGTTCTTTCATGCTTTATTCTTTAACATATGTTTTATTGTTCTTTTTTCTTTAGATATATATTAAAAAAATAATATAATTTTGTTTTGCTTTATATTTTATCACATTATTTCATAAATATAATATTATTATTACTATATATGAAATAAGTTTTTTCTAATATAATTTCAAATAAAAATTTTTCTAAGTCTTAGGTACTTTCTTGAAATTATAATTATAGGTCATTAAAATACAATTTTATTTTGACAAAAAAATATTATAAATATTTTTGCAAAAATAAACTCTTAGTACATTAAATTCACTTTCAAACAATTATTATCAAATATATTATATTATCAAAATTATAAGTTATTTCTGAGATTATACTAGATAGTTACATATGAACATTATTCTTTAAAAAATTTAATATTTAAAGAAATCTTTAATACTTCATATTTCTTTTAGAGATTATACGGATACTCATGAGATTTATTATTCAAATTATAGTTTGATATCAACTACCAAATAATAAAAAATTATTATAAATTATTATATTTTTCTTATAAATAATTGTATCTCTTAAAAAAGTAAAAGATAAAAAATTATTCCATTATTTTTGTGCAAAGATAAATTGTGAGGTCATAAATACTTTAACTTATTAGCTTCTTTGAATTATAAATTTGTTTAGTGAGTGAATTAATTTAAAAAAAAAATTTCTTTATTAAGACAATGATGCAATCTTACACAGTTTCCAATGACATTTTCTACGAAAAAATAAAACATATAGATATTAATTTTCAATTCATCAATAAATACAAAATAAAATAGGTTGAGTATTATTATTCATACTTCTATTCAAGATCAGGCTCAAACATCTTTACTATGCACTATACTGATCATCTTTTTTTTTATTCTGAGCTGAGTATACATGATATATTATATATTCATATACCAGCTTGATAAGATTCAATGAGATCATGACATGATATTTTTATCATAACATGTGTCAATAATTAAAAAAAGTATCTTTTTTTCAATCATATATATGTTTTTAATGAACAGGTGTCACCCCAAGTTGGTAATTTATTAATACTTGTCTTTTACCACAAAAAAATGGAGAAACTAATTGGCATTTTTAAATGATAAAGACAGACAACTAGAAAAATTGAGTTCATTTTTTTGGGCAGAACTCACATGTCAAAGAGCTTTCATGGTACCCACAAATGCCCTGTGTTGAAAACTAGAACATCTAAATCAATCCACTATTCATTAATGTCATCCAACATATCTAGTCAGAGTGTTAACTTGACCCACTTAGGTGAATGTTTGGGAACTCAGATATGTTTTACCAAAAAAATGGAATGAAAAAATTCTACAGTGAAATTGAAGGTATGAAACTTGACACCCAGAAATCTGATCTGTTTAGTTATGTTATTCTTGTTCACTTCATAAACACTCATTTTATCTTCCACCTCCGACATGAACAAACAAATCAAAGATTCTCATTGTGTTCTACTCATTGAATCACCAACAAACACAATCCTCCGACATGCATATCTAGCCTTGGAATATGACAGTTCGTAGGTTTCCATCTCCACCTCAGATACTGCCTATCCTTCCTCTCCATTTCCCACACAATTAAATCCATGCTCTAGATAAAAGGATTTTGAAGCATCACAAAGAGGATAGCTATTATCTATGATCCAATTTTGATTAAAGAAGTGACAATTCCCCAAAGAATCATTATATTTTGAAATCGAAAGCTCATGCAGTGAATGTGTTAGGCTTGGTAGGACATAAATGTAGCTCCCACAAATAACAAGTGACAATTCCCCAAAGGTATTCGACATCTCATCACATGATAGTGCTATTATTTTTCAGGATACAAGTACACTGAGATGAAAACTAATCGAAGATTACTATCAGTAAAGATATATCAAGCATAGAATTGGTTTGATTCAAAAAATGCTTATCTAACCGTGAACGAATGACATACCAACTTGACAAGACGGATTCAAACGGATTGACCCATTCTAAGACAAAAATCAACGAAAAAATTGCTCGCATTTAACACTTGGAGAAAGATATGATGGTTATCATTCAGGGCACCTCGTTAATAAGAAAACCCGGAAGAAACGGGGCACAATCATTGATCGAGGAAGAATTTTAAAGTCGATGTATTCCCGCATATCTATATATGAAGCACAGTGGAATGATATCTAAGAGAGATGTGACAGAGGTGATGGGGAACGGAGATCCATGAAAATCGAGACCATGATTGGTCCTTCGGGAGTGAGGGATACATAATTCATAGTTAAAATACTAGCTTCTAGGCTCTAGGCTCCAGCACCACAATTCAACAATATTTACTATTTTTGTTACTGAATGAATATGTGAAATAGCTTCAAATTAAAAATATTAAATAAAAAAACTCTAATACTATTTAAGTCTTAAAAAAACAGCATCAAAACTAAAAATATATTGATATTCTTATTTGAAATTACCCCTTTAAAAATGTCATGTCAACATTAAAACAAAAAAAATCTAGAGAGTATCTTCATTATACAACATATCATATACAATATAGATGGTGGTTTGTTTTATAAACATTATAAATATGTTTAAAAAAATAATAAAAAAAAGAATAAAAAAATAAAAAATTAAAATATATTTAAAAAATTTAAAAAATTAAAAAAATTTAAAAAATTTAAAAAATTTAAAAAATTTAAAAAATTTAAAAAATTTAAAAAATTTAAAATATTTAAAATATTTAAAAATTATAAAAAATTTAAAAAATTTAAAAAATTAAAAAATAAAAAAATAAAAAAATAAAAAAAATAAAAATTAAAAAAATTTAACAAATTTAACAAATTTAAAAAATTTAAAAATTTTTAAAATTTTAAAGAATTTAAAAAATTTAAATAGTTAAAAAAAATTAAAAAATTTAAAAAAATAAAAAAAATAAAAAAAATAAAAAAATAAAAAAAAATAAAATAAAAATATACAAAAAATACAAAAAATACAAAAAATACAAAAAATACAAAAAATACAAAAAAAATACAATAATAAAATAATAACAATAATAAAATAATAAAAATAATAAAAATAATAAAAATAATAAAAATAATAATAATAATAAAATAATAAAAATAATAAAAATAATAAAAATAATAAAAATAATAAAAATAATAAAAATAATAAAATAATATAAATAATAAAATAAAAAAAATAAAAAAATTAATAAAATTAATACAAATAATAAAAATAATAAAAATAATAAAAATAATAAAATAAAAAAATAAAAAAAATAAAAAAAACAAAAAAAATAAAAAAAATAAAAAAAATAAAAAAATAAATAAAAAATAAAAAATAAAAAATAAAAAATTATTTATTTATAATATTGATGAAAAGAAGTTATTCAAATTATTCAAGCTATATATTCATATTTATTCTAGCTATATATTCATATTTATTAATATACCTCTAATGATATTGATGAGGAGAAGTTATTCAAGCTATATATTTGTATTTATTAATATACCTTGAATAAGTCTTTATTAATATAAAAAATAAGTTATTTGTCTTTATTAATATAAATTTATAATCATATTTATATATTTTTGAAATTATTTATTTATAATATCCTATTTTTATAATTATATGAGTATAAGGTGTCTTTCAATGATTGCACATCCATAGGCAATGGCAAATCTTTAATATACAAAATTACATAAAATATTAAAACACATAAAATATAAAAAAAATTAAATCAGTATAGTTTAGCGATGAAAAATATACCTAGCACAAATAGCTATGGGAAAATTCCTAGTTAAATGCATATATTTTGTGAAAATTATCATTAAGGAATAATCACTTAAAATTAAATATAAAAAGATAAAAAAAATTTTCAGATAATTATTTAGAGATGATTTTGTTTCGATCTACAAAGCTAGAGAAATTCCGTCGCTAAAGGCGTTGTTAAATTACCACTATTCTTTGCACAAAAATCTACGATAATATTAGCAATAGAAATTTTTCAATCAAAAATTTCTATCTCTAATTTATCACAAATCCATCACAAATTTTTAATTCATTGTAAAATATAACATCTCTTGCTATTGCCAAGCTAAACCCTAGCAAATTGTCTAGATATTATTTTTTAAGCTAAATTTCTGTAGCTAAACAGATATTTTCTTGTAGTGATCTATCTATCTATCTATTTTTCTATCTTTCAATCTATCGGTCTATTTTTCTATCTAACGATTTGCCAATTTTCTTATTTGTCTATATGTATATATGTATATCTGTCTAACTATCTAATTATCTATCTATCTATTTTTCTATCTATGTATTTACGTATCTATCTATCTGTCTGTCTATTTGTCTATCAATTAACCTGTTTATTTATCTATCTGGCTATCTACCTATTTTTCTATCTATCTATCAATCTTCTATATATCTATATATATGTGTATCTATCTAACTTTCTATCTATCTATCTGTCTATCTATCTATCTGTCTATATGTCTATCTATATATATGTCAATTTGCCTAACTGTCTATCTATCTAGTTATCTATCTATGTATCTATATGTCTAACTTTCTATCTTTCTATATCTCTTTCTTCTATGTGTTTATCTATCTATCTCTATATCTATCTATCTATCTGAATATTTGTCTATTTGTGTATCTATGTATATTTTTATCAATCTATCTATTTGTTTGTCTGCCTGTCTATCTGCTTATCTATCAACCCATCTATATATCTATATATCTAACTATCTATCTATTTATCTGTCTATTTGTCTATATATCTATGTGTCTATCTACCTGGCTATTTGTCTATCTATCTATATGCCTATCTACATATCTATCTATCTGCCTATTTATCTATCTGCCTATCTACATATCTATTGTCAAACATTGTATCAATGTGTCTACCGACCTATTTCTCTATCTGTCTATCTATCTATATATCTATTTGTCTATTTTTCTATTTGTCTATTTGTCTAAATATCTATCTGTCTATGTATCTATCTATCTATTAATCTATCATTATGATTATCAAACTATCTATCTATCTATGTATTTATCTATATTTTTATCTATATAACTATATATTTATCTATCTTTCAATCTATCTAGTTTTATATCTTTCTATCTATATAATTATCAATCTATATATCTATCTGTCTGTCTGTCTGTCTTCTGTCTGTCTATCTGTCAGTCTATATTTCTATCTTTCTGTCTATCTATTTATCACTCTATCTATCAATATGACTATCTGTCCATCTGCCTATATGTCTATCTGTCTATCTATCTGTCTGTCTGTCGATCTATTTGTCTATCTCTCTATCTGTCTTTCTATCTATCTATAGATAGACAGACATATAGATAGAAAGATATATAGATATATAGATAGATAGACAGATAGACAGATAGAAAGATAGATAGTTAGTTAGGCAGCTAGACATATAGACAGATAGATGGAAACATAGACAAATATATATATATATATATATATACTGACAAATAGACATATAGATAGATATATTTATAGAAAGAAAGGTTGATTGATTAATTGATAGATTGATAGATGGATAGATTGGCATTTTGATAGATTGAAAAATTTACAAAATGACTGATAGACAGAAGGAGAAATAGACAAATAGCTATATAGACATATAGATAGATAGATAGATTGACAGATCGACAGATAGACATATAGACTGATAGACAGATAGACAAATATATATGTAGAAGGATAGACTGATAGATTGATAGATAGATAGATAGACATACAGATAAATAGATATATAGATAGACAAATCAATAGAAATATAGATAGAAAGATTGATAGATAAATAGATAGTTAGATAGACAGATAGATAGATATATAGATAGACATATTAAAATATATATATATTGACAGAAAGATAGATAGTCAGATATACAAATACACATATATAAAGATAGACAGATAGATAGATACACAGATAGATAGATTAATATATTAACAGATAGATGGATAGTAAGATAGATAGATAGACATATAAATAGAAAGATATATCAAAAGATAAATAGATTTCTATATAGATTGATAGATAGATAGACAGACTGAAAGAAAGAATTATATATAGATAGATAGATAGGCAAATAGTATAGATAGACATATAGAAAGAAAGAAAGATAGATAGATATACATATAGACATAAAGACAAACATATAGATAGATATATTATAGAAAGATAGATAGAGAAATAAATAGATAAATAGATTTGTAGATTGACAGATTGACAATTGGCATTTTGATAGATATACAAATTTACAAAATGGCTGATATACAAAAGGACACATAGACAGATGAACAAATAGATAGATAGACATATAGATATATAGATAGATAGACACATAAATAGGTAGGTAGATAAATAGATAGACAGATAGATTGATAGATATACAGATAGACATATATAAAGATAGACAGACCGATAAATAGATAGATAGACAGATTAATAGATTAACAAATAGACGGATACTCGGATAGATAGATAGATAGACAAATAGATAGATAGATAGACAGATAAACAGACAGATAGGTAGATAGAAAGATAAACAGATAGATAGATAAACATATATAAGATTGATAGATATCAAGATTTAAATATAGAAAGATAGACAGATAGAAAGATAGATAAATAGATAGCCATATATATAGATAGATTCATAGACATATATACAGATAGACACATAAATAAATAAACATATAGACAGACACATAGACATATAGATAGATATACAGATAGACAGATAGACACTTAAACAGTTAGACATATGGATAGATAGATAGACAGATAGATAGATAGATAGATAGATAGATAGATAGAAAAATAGACTGATAGATAGATTGACAGATAGATGGATAGACATGCATATAGGCATATTAATAGATAGGTAGATAGATATATAGATAGATACACAGATAGCTATATACACAAAAAAATAGAAATATAGATATAAAGATAGACAAATAGATAAATAGACATATAGATAGTAATATACATAGATTGAAGATAGACAGATATACATATACATAGAATAGACATATAGATAAGATAA